>JAGDQP010031509.1:8271-21898 GCA_022664845.1 Lepisma saccharinum
CTCCCTCTCTCTTTCTTTCTCTCTCTCTCTCTCTCTCTCTCTCTCTCTCTTTCTGTATTAAATGTTTGCTTGCTTGAAAGTGTTCGTCGACTCTGCACATAAAAAATCAGGATTTAGTTTTTTTCTTGGGGGTGTACCTTAAACTTTAGGCGAGTGTAGGGATATTAGACGGTGTAGGAGAAACCCTGATCCCGCCGCAGACAGCACAAACGTTTCAAACTATACCTGAAGACGAGAGAAGTGGAGCTCTCTTGCAACGTTCATACTAATTATGTAAGTATACCAAGATTTTTTTCTGTGAGAAGTACCCACAAGATGACGTAATGTGTGACAAAGCTTACATAATGCCCATTCGATGTTCACGTGGCGTCTGTATAAACGCATATGTCAGCATGTGAAGATGGTTTCGAAAAGGTACCAAATCGATCCCAACAAATTGTTGAGGAAATGAAAAAAGAAACCAAGTAGATTTCTAAAGCTAAAGTGACTAACTATTTCTTGTGACTTTGATTTTGACTTTCACCTTGACTTTGTTTCTTCAGCATATGCGAGGAAAAAATAAACGAAGTCAGTTTAATTTTAGGAGCTCTATCTATATCTTATTTTTTATATCTTTTACGGTTTCTTTCTAGATGTCGTAACTAATTCTACTAGCATGAAATGGTACATTTAACAACGTAAATACATTTGAAAGCAGATCAAGGTTTCTTATTTAATAGATTACATAATTACAGATCCGTTAACATCCTATTTTTTAATAGGTCTATGTATAATTCTGATTTATTTCCCTAAACTTATAGACTCTTCTTGCATACTCATAATTGTAACTTGTAAAATCAACGCGTTAGGTCAATAGCCTAACATACTCTAAGATATACGCATATATCTTCTTCTGGAAATTTCTTTAAATATAAATAAGAATGTTATATGCTCGGCAATAGTATCCTAACAGATCATACTGTGAAAATACACTATGCAGGCTAATAAATAAAGAACTGTCGAAAAATTTTAATGTCCAGGAAGTTTGACTGCACATTTATGTTACGCATCATTAGGAAGTTGAGAAAAATCTTGGGTACACATCTTGATTCTGGTGCGACAATTTTTACGTGCATTTCTTTTTCAAAATGACGGATTCGGATAAGGTATTTTTAGAACGCGAGCAAGAATTAAAATTTCAAACTTATTATCGGCATGTAGGTATTATAGGCCTGGAAGTAAAGAAATAGCATTCATTTTTACGTGAGATTATTGTATCCTGCATTTTTCCATAGCGGCGTCACGCTGCCTCCCTCCCATACACATTGTAACGTTTGTCAAAAGTCCGGATACAGCCTTGTTTTTCAAAAGCCGACAGGGACACAAGTATTATGTCTATATAGGTGGACATTCTAGCCAGTCTGAGATGTGCTTTTGAGATCCATTGGACTACATATGGACGTTTATTGAACGTCCATTGGGTGTTCTTGTGCCTTCCAGGAGGGGCAGCTGCTATAGCATCAACATGGAAGGAAAGGCAGTACCCCTCAACAGTTCCAAGTACAGTTCAGAATTAAAGGTAGTTTAAATGAAAATGGTCCAATCAGACAGGTGAAGCATATCCCACACCTCACCATGAATTTAGGAACAACACGACAATCACACATCCAATGGGAGTAGGTATCGCTCCAAAAGGTATGATTTTTTCGGTTTATCCCGCCATTGATAAAAATATAGACCCCATCACTGAACACAAAAGTCAGTGTCAATGAAGAGTCTTGTTGAAGTCGTACAAAAATCGACACGTCTGTATCGGTCATCTTCCGCAAGTTTCTGTGTCATTTGAAGTTTGTACAGATGCTACTTGTGGATGTGCAGAAATCGTAAAATGGACAAACAACTGACAATACTTCAGCCTTGTGTAGTCTAGTGCTACGTTGCGGGATCTTAGCGAAAGCCGTCAGGACCATCGTTACTGTGTCATCATCATCAGTAGCGGTTTTGGAAGGACGTAGTTATCGCTTACATCTCTTCTTATTTTGAGCATAGATAAGAGGCACACAAGTATCTTATTTAAAATTGGTAAACTTTCTAGGTGGTGATGGTTGAAATCATCTGCTATGGCTCGACTGCTCCTCTACCAAGATATAATGATCACATCAATTCGCTCTTGCTTTGTTAACAGATCTTCAGTCACCTCCAAAAGTTATAACTTTCAGACACTTCGATTCACCACAGTACCATATGTGAGGTACGATTGGGTTCAAAGGCATAGGAATAGAACATTCCAGGAACTAAACACATCATTCAGCAACAAATCATATCGCTTATCAGATTGGGTTTAACTGTCACGGGCTGAAACTTTTCGTCATCAACGCTGTCAGTTTCTCTTCACTTATCCAGCGGCACAAATTTCAGTGAAAACAGCCCGATACCACAACAGCTAGCCAATGGAATTATTTTCTAGGGACATCCTAGTATTGTTTGACATGTCACACGACACGCTTGCCATTTGAAAACATTGCACTCCATCCAATATGGCAGCCACGTTGGTTATATACCGCAAAATGAATCCTCCAATATCCGTTTCCTATTTGTGTAGTATGATACCACTCAGTTTTTCTCATGCATATAAATTAGTATTCTGCATGCCAATATGTTAATTTTTAGTAGCGTATAAATATGCATGTATGCAAATATCTTTATATGTACTTCTGTTCCCCCCCCCCCCGCTGTTCTAAAGGTCGACCTTCCCCTATATATTTCTCTAACATTTGACATTTAGGTGCTTGAATCCCATTTATATTAGTTGTGAGGAAAAAACGAAATGGTGTATATATTTAATATTTAATTGTGTGTTGATTTCTCTCTTCATTGGTTTATTTGTGGTCTGTACCAGTATTTGTAAAATTGAATATTGTCGTCGGAACTAATTATTATTGCAGAGGGTCTATGTGGATAAAATCATGAGATATGCTGAGTTTTTTTCGAATTAATATTGGAATTTGTAATTCCAATGGTAAGTGTTTGGAAGAAGCAATTTCAGTTTCTATTTCGGGTTGAGACCAGAGCATGGATGGAAAAATACCGTGAATAACGGTACTTTGGAATTCTTGCCTTTGATATTTTTTGTATGTACCCGTCTCTTTCCAGCTAGGCCAGGCAGCAGCATCGAGGATAGAGGCCACAGGTAGGATTCCTGTGGAGGTAAAAATGACGGGTTCCGTTAGCTTATACGAACTCCCTCACGGGTAGTGGATCTTTCTAACCGGGTTCTTTGAAGGTTTTTTATATCAACATCAAGCTACAAGACCCTCTTCGGTTTCATTTCGAAGTCTCAGATACTTTCGGACTTAGCGCGAATTCGTAGTATGTTAGAATTTCTAAGTCAAGTGCGTGAATAAGAGGACTTGAAGATATTCTATATGAGAGCAGACGTGAGTTCACCTTTTATTGTTGTACCGAGTTTTTGTGTGATTTCAATTTTCTGGGCAACACTTAGCGCGTTTTTGAATTTTAATTTTTGGCGGGAATTTTTTGTGTTTTATGAATCTTTCTGTTTATCAACGACCAATCTGCACACAAACGAAAGAATGTCTTCAATATCTTCAGACTTCAGATCTCAAAATGTGCACAGGCAAAGGCAAAAGATCCGCGAATTCGTTGAATCTTGAATTATGTCGTTGCGTCCTTATGGTTGCAAGATTCATGATTCATCGAATTGATGAACGACTAGACTAAAGCGCATCACGACGTCAAATAGAGTGATATCGAGGAGAATTACTCAAAAACTGAGCTGATCATCACTTAAACTTTGATTGACTCACTTCGGCGTCGTATCCTTGTTCATTTTTTTAGGATACGGTACGTTATTCATTGCCATGTTAGGGGGACTAAAATTCGAATCTTGAACACGGTTTTTAGCTCTTCTATTGTTAATTTGCCCATTTGTTTATGAAAAGTATTGCAATTGATTTCTTGGGACTATGTCATTGCGAAAATCGTCTTTTTAAACATCATTTTCCCAATGAAGGCAAGACAGCTTCAATTATTGTAAATATTATTAAATATATCATATTATCAATTTATGCAATGTGTTATCCCTGCTCTGAATTATATTACGAAAAATCTTAGTAAGCTCTGATTTTAAATAGATCTTAATTCCGCTTAGCTATTCACGTTCCGCGGTGGACCGTGGTTTCAAAAGTCAGCTCTACGATTTATTTCACCGACTGTTTATCCAGGCATTTTTATAATTTAGGGGAACGTTCAGGAAAAAACCCTTAATCAACTAAGATGTTTCATTTCCCTGTCGCCCTTTGAAATACAAGACTGAATCCGGACTTTTGATCAACCTTACATTGTGTGGGAGCGAGCGTGACGCCGTTAGAGAAAAATGGCGGATACAATAATCTTACGCAAAAATTTATTTGAAAATTTTCTTATTTGAAAATTTAATCCTTCTGGTTCGCATGCTTGAAAAGCGGGCGTAAAAATAATGTCGCACCAAAATCAAGATGTCCAGCCAATTTTTCTGAGCTTCCTAAAGATCCGTAATATAAATATGCAATCAAACTTTCTGAGCCTTAAAATCTCTACGGGGGTAGTCGCCAATTTTGAGGGGCGGTAGATATTTCCAGACTCTCATTCCATGTTTCTTATATGCCGCATGTACTCACAAGTAGGGAAATGTTTTCCCTTTTCTCATTCTAAGTTTTGTCTGCAAGCATATTGGCACGAAACTATATAGATTTGGCAGTTCTACAAATCAGGAAGAATATTATAAGTGAGAACGTGAGAAATACCTTCACCGGGTGAGCGTCAAGTCTTTAAATCTTCTAGGATATAAGGGTGAGTCATACCCGTATATATTACTAATGAACGATATGAATGGGTTATGCCTATAAATCAACATGTTCATTGACTATGATGGGGCGGCATTTTCTGCTGGTCTATGGGCTGGAAATGTGTACGCGCTACTGGGTATAGGATGGATCCTGGACTAACACATGCTGCTGGAAGAGCTCAAAGGTATCCGGTAGCAGAAGGCAACAATTAAAAGTTGAACGGGTCATGACACAGCAATTTCTCAACAAAAGGTCCAAGGTAGACCGCTCATTCATGTTTGAATAGCATACAAAGTAGAGATAAAACAAATTGTCAATTAGCTAGTTTTTTTTATTCGGATGTCCTTTCAGAGTTAGTCGTAAAATGAAAAAGAACTTTCGTATTCCAATCAAAGAAGTTAAAAAAGAATTAAAGCCTTTATACCGTTATATTTCATGAAGAAATAAAAGGCGTTTTTTAACTCTTCCAAACCCTTTATTATTATATATCTGTACTAACAATAATGTCTCCTGTGGGTGAGGGGTAACGCTTGCTGCCTTGTAATAAAGGACTTCCATGTTTGATTCCCGGTGGAGACACAAGTGATTGGGAACTCACGTAAAAACTGTAGACCTCGTACTTAGGTCGTCAATTTCACCAGACGGAAGAAAAAGGCAAGCCACGATCGGTTCATCTTGTCCAGGGATGTTCTTTTCAGGAACTGCCTTCGGGCAGAACACCCATCATCACATTAAAAATAAACAGAAAGCATTAATAAAAAACAAAGGGATATTTACATTATGTTCAAAGCCCTGATTTAAATTTTATTATAAGTATTGTTCGATAATGGTTTACTGTGTCTTTCTCCTTCTCTTCTTTTTCTTTTTCTACTAATATTACTACTATTACAACTAATACTTTCCAGGGCGATATTATTAGAAATGAAATGTGCGTGAACTTGTTTTTGTAGAGCACAGTTATACAAAAATATGAAAATGCTGACAGAAAAAGTCATAAACTGATCCTACAGTTACTTTATCAGTTTAAAATAAAAAGTGCAGATGGCACGCATGTTTTGTGTAAAAGTTTACAGGTTTGAGATGCATTGATTCACTCTATTTCTGCACGTTGCATTAAATATTAATACTTTAATATTGATTAATGAACCAGAAACAAGTATTTAAACAGTTATTATTGGAATATTTCATTTAAATATCAATTGTCACTCGTATGAATTGGCAAATACTAAAACAAAGAAAGCATTACTTACGTAAAATATTCTAGATAGATATCAATATTATTTGAGTCGAAAATAATAACAAGCGCTCCAACTAAGCTAATGTATAGAACGTTTTGAACAAAAAAAAGGGCCATTTATTTCATAAGACGAAATTGTACGCACTAACACCTTTCAAAAACTTGAGGTGAATCCTACTAACACAGACAATTCATACAGAAACTATCTGCTCTGTATAACGCACAATATATTTAACATTACTGCGAACTACGTCGGATAAGAATCAAATTTAATAACTAAGAAATACACATTCACTTATCGCAGCAAAAATTAGATGATGCATGCGTTTTTCCTCACTGCGTATGCGTATTATCTAGAATTGTGGAAGTATTAGAAAAACATTGCTCATGCAATGCTTCGCCTAACACCACTACCATCTTTCGACTGTTTTTCAAAACAAAGATAATAGGGGTTGGTGGCAGATTTGAAAACATGGCGAAATTGCCACCACCTACCTTATTAGTTTCCAATTCCGACAAATTTATACGTTGGATGCTTACGTTTAAGGATTAGCTTATGATTTTAAGTCTTTATCACTATCGTAAATTCTGCGCGGACACACAAAGATGACGAACTGACGCTTTGGCATTGAAATTAAGGTTTTCTTTAATTTTGGTCTATACTGTAATTTTAACATCCTTGGAAACTTCGATGACGTCACAATTATTTCTATAAACAGTCTCAAGACATCTACTACAAAAAAGAAAAAGAAAACAGGCTGTGCAATTAAATCATGACGAAAAGGCAAAAGTAAACATGACAAGGAAAACGATTCGTTTTGCGAGTATTCATGTCTTGAATTTGGTAGAAGGGATAAATCCTAGTTGGAAACTAAAATAAGAACGGAACAAATTATTATGTCCAATTCAATATTAAATTGTATACATATTTATCGTGTTCATGGTGAACAAAACAAATCAAGTCTAGTACATGGTGTGACATCTTAAACTTTTCACTTTCCATAATGAGATTAAAGAATAAATAAGATAGCGCACCTGGCAGAATTTCGAGGTACTATATATGCATTCGCATGATGCGATGTTAAAGAAAAACCACCAGAAAACAATATGGGAAGTCAGTTCCTGAGTTTTCACCCAGATCTTAACGATTGTAAGGCTAACACCCTACCACTGGACTACAACCCTCTTCTCTGTTGAGTTTTTTATGTTCCGTTACCTAACTAGCTAACTGTTATGACCTAACCTCAGTCCGACGAGAAAGGTATGATAAGATAATCGTTGAGGTATCGTCTCGGCATTCACCTGGTATAACTAAGCTAAACCTAAGTGTCCTCTCTCGCCATGTTACAGACTGCAGTTTGTTGAGTTTGGACCAAATAAATATACTACCTGCAAAACCATACGTACCTTGAATAAATAGCATATTCTAATATTTGTCTTCTGAAAATATGATTGTATTCGTTTTTCATTTTACATATTTTAATGCTCTAATCTATTCGTTCATATTTACTATTAGATTTAGTTAAAATACAATACTTAAGTAATTTTCTTGTTAAGCATTATTGAACGAAAGCTTTTCCTTTTATATTTTATTTTCATTATGAATTAATCATGAAGTCTAATGGCATACATATTGATTTTCTCAACTTATAATTTATTTTATTGAAATATGAAAAAATTGCTCAGTATGAAGAAGAAATACACTGTGTATGAAAAATGTATAATTATAGGAAACATGTTTTACATTTCGTTGATTGTCTTTCCTGCCTCAAGCTGATGAAAATCATTTTAGGTCGCTCTCAATGTGGACATTTTTCATATGAAGAAATTATATTTGATTCAGTCACAGAATATATTTCCACATACATCAACACCCACATACACAGCACACCCACAAACTTATATTCAAAATCATTCTCACAAATTTTACTAACCCCACCTCTCACACAAACACATAACGACACTCATCCCCACACGGTTGGTGAGCCGACCTGACCCGAAAATAATTGACTCGCTTCTGAAACCTGACCACGTTTGGGAAATTTATCCACTTTGCATCGTACTTTTCGTGCTCTGTGGATAACACCTCCGGTCCCGGTCACCCTTGAAGGAAAGACATGATCAAAGTAGTAACGCGGCAAAATCGGGCACTTTGTGATACAAGCATGAAACTTGGCACAATGAAAGAGTAACATATCTTCTGAATAAATCTTTCTGGATATAGGGTCACTCCAGATTTTAATCGATATACGTATGGCGGCCATCTTCCAACATGGCTGCCACAATACTTGATTACTGGAAATACAGCTCTACTATTCTGTTCTTTTGTAGTGCCTAGTTCTATTCATTAGGGATCTTTACATCAACTGTATATAACAAAGTGCTGGGCGAGGCGTCGAATTTATACCAGCCTCCACTCTGTGTATCTCGTATTTATATACAGGTTTTCTGTGTGGTTGTCAGTTTACCGTATTTGTTTACTATCTATGACCATTTTAATATTTTTTTGGTATTTGTGGGAGTTGTCTTTGTGTACACCTCCCGGTAAATATCAGTTTACTATATAGAACAACACATTTATTTGTTCATGTGTGGATAATGTGCATTATGTTTATATCTTCTACTAAATATGTTCCTATCCATGGGCGGCGAAACCGGGGGGACAGGAGAGGACATGTCACCCTGAATCTTATGCGCGGTAGGGATCGTCCTTGTCAATGTTAAGTAAAATTTTTCACATGACGAATTAGAGGAAGTTACAGAAATAACTGATATTTGTTTCAATTACATTTTTCTTTATTATTTTAGATTTGACATTTGTGAAACTAGTAGGTAGAGTAGACAAAAGATGCAAGTTAAGAAATGTTCTATCGAGCAAGAAGCCCATAACATGAAGACGTTCTCCAAAGTAGTAAAAAATTTAGATCCCGTGCGCATTAAGAATTACAAAAGTTGGCACGTAAACCAAAAGAAAATAACACACTTTGATTAGCGGAGACGTTTAGTGACATAGAAATGCCACTTTAGGTTCACAGATGGTGGTGCGCTGCTAGAATTTGGGTGTGCAGTTTCCAAACTCTCATATTGCGTGAAAGTGGCTTAGCCCAGTTTTCTTGAAACATCTAAGACACACTGGAAAGTGTCTGTCTGAGTTGTGATTTATAATTCTTACGAATGAAACTTTTGATACTTTTTTATTAATGACCTATCTTCATGGAAGTGAAAATCAACAGGAAGACTTGAAATTGACACTTCATCCGCAAACTATCCTGTATCCACAGGAGTGTTATCCAAACATACCGTTCCGTTAATGTTAATTAATTTATTCCTATCCAATGTGGCAGGTTTTCGGTATTTGTTGTACAGGTAGATGTTGGTTAAAAGCCTCACAACCTCGTCAAGGTCTCTACCATCTGTGAGGGCCTCTTGTGTTTTTTTTTTTTTTTTTTAGAGTTGGTAGAGGGACGCAAGATCATTTGTACCATACGATCTTACGCCGGAGAACCAACTTACACAGCATTTGGTCGACTGTGTGTACGCGAATGGTGTTCACTACATGTATGCTTCCTCTCTTTCACTGCCATATATCAGCGTTATGCTCAAGTATGTAACGAACGATAAAGAAATTTTTCAAATCGGTTAGCTTTATTACATAATCTTATCTAGGTACATTTAAATAATCTATAAATAAATTCGTGCTAGGTTTTTAAGAATATTGGATATTGGAATCAGTTACTGTCTAGTTACCCGTTGTAGAAAAAATGCCCCCTCATAAATCCGCCCATGTTAATAACTACAATCATAGTGAAACTTCAGAAATGAAAATACAAGAAAACCTAAGTAACTTCAAAATTGATCAAAATCCATTCAAAATATCATATTAATGACAAGAAAACAATATGATTGAGTAGGATTAACCATGGTTTAGAGAATCTTTGATACAGAAGAATCGCGGCTATGTTCGTGTTTATTATCCTTGTATATCTGCGATCTCATTTTTATTTATCCAAGATGTTATTTTGAAAATTGGGAATGCATATAAATTATAAACCTAATACATATTTACTCAAAATTATTTATAAAAAATATTTAGGTGTAAATTTGTTCAATGCTTGAAGAGGTGGTGGTGGAGGGGGGGGGAATGAAAGTGGACACAATCCCTTACATTAAAATTTGGTTTTAGCGTTCCCCTATCATTTAGCTCACTGCCTTCACTTTCAGTAGATGCAAGCGTTCTTTTTACCTTTTCTAACCCATTTCAAGCACAGAATTTGATGATAGTTTGACTTCATATGCACATGGAAGTGCTAATATGTTGACTTATTTCTTTATTTATCTCCTTTTGCATGATATATTCTACTCATGGATACGTCCAGTGATGGATTAAGCTTTCCTGGTTATTATTTTTTTATTTATAATATAATAATACAAAAGCTTTGATATAAAAGGTATTACTTTCTACTGATCACATTTACTGAACCTTTAGTGTTCAAAAACAAATACTAAAACATAATTTTGGGTTTATATTTCCAGTTTGCTCAAGAGATATCAGCACCACCTATATAAAATTTGATACAATCTAAAAGAACTAGCAAGTTTACTAACACGTTTATGCCATTTCTGTCAATATGTTTTTAATACAGTTTAAACGCTGATATATGCAATCAGCATATTGTCTTGTTAGTGTACAATGTAAATGCTTGTTGTTTAAGCAAGCACTCACGGCAATATTTTATGATTGAAAGTAAAAAATGTTGAAGTACGATACAGCCTTTTACAGTATACTCTTAACAGTGGTTTTTAACCGTTGGTTTGCGAAGCTATTATACCGGTCCTCGATAAGTTAATAAATTTAACACTTATTTTGTAGATTTCAACAATTCAAAATTGAAATTAAAATTTACATTTCCTTTCCAAAATAACTAGAATCTGAAGGTGTGGCGCCACCTTTTGAAAGTCAAATGAACCTCTAACTTACTGGAATCTTATCGGTCCTTGAAACATATTCCCTGTAGTTTGCCGGTCCGTGAGTGTCAAAAGGTTGAAAAACACTGCCGTAAATTGTCGCTTTCAACTATGTTATAGACGCATACAAGACAAAACGAACGCTTATTATATATGGACCAGTCACAAGAGCATTGCTGTTATCCGTCTACAGCAAGCGAAGAATACGTTTGCTCCAGCACCTTGAGTACCAAAATACTTAGACGTTACGCTAGAGCAGTTCTCAAAGTGTGCTCTGCGGAGCCCTGGGGCTCGAGAAGGCTCCAGTGGGGCTCCGCGACACTGTCAAATGATCGTCTAACTTCTTCTCTTTCGCTATCCAGTGACTGTACTTCTAAATGTGTTTCCTTCAAATCACATAATAATGGTATTCAGTAATATTTTCCAACCAGAAAAAGTGAAAGTTATATCAACTCAATCGGATTTTGAATTCATCCATTTAATCTTTAAAAATAGCAAGTCGATAGAAAACACCCTTACAAGGAGATAGTGTTGATGGAAAGAAGAGAATAATATTTTTTTTTCCAACCATCGGTATTAGAATTGACTGGAAATATACTGTCCAATATCCCTTTCAATTTTAGCTGTAGGATAAAGATGAATACGGTTTACTTCAAAGAATATGACCAAACGGGGGCGGTATAGTCTCGGGCCAACCGATCTACGGCTTTTCACGAAGCACGTGCCATTTATTTTTATATAGGTTTTAGTGCTCCCTTTGTTTTGTTGTTTCTCTCTAGTACCCTTCAGCTTAGTTGCCAAGATATTTAGGGAAATGACTTTTCCTTTTTTAAAGCAAAGTCATAGAGGGAGATTGTAGTTATTATTTCGGGAAAAGTTTGGGTCCGCCTTTGTTTTTCTGTGTGGTGTCAATTTCTTGTCCATTTTAAAAACAGGCCTCTTTCCCGAGGTTTGTCAATGGTCCTGGAAACAATAAGATACTACCAGAATTTTCAAAAATTTTACGTCGGTCTAACTACTGAAAAACAGTGTTCGTTTGTGTGTATTTGAGAGAGATAGAGAGGATGGTGGCTAGATAAATATATAGAGAGAGCCTCGCTCTTTCTCTCTCTCACACACACACACACATACACAGACAAAGAGAGAGAGAGAGGGCCGAATATGGAAATGTATGCATTGGTACTCTGAGGGCTGCAAGATTAACAAACTCAAAAATGTAGTAGGATTTGAGGATAGGAGGGTGCAGGGAGGGTCTATATTCTCTGGTGCAGCAGTGGTTGGGGTGCAATAAAATACTCTTTGAAGGGAAGATCTTTTGTTTCCTGTTTGCACTTGGCACAAGAAAAAATTGCTCTATTTCCATATTTGAGGTCAAATGTTGTTGCAATGTTTTAAGTAGTTTGACACATTCCCGCACTATTTAAGAACTTTTTCTCGATTGTATTAATAGACCTTTCAAAGATATCAAACATTGGCTCATTATTGTATACGCAAAATCGTACAACGGAAATTAATCTTAATTATAGACGAAGTTATAATTTTCATACGTGTTGGCAACGCTGGATTCGTGGCTATGTACTTGTAGTAACAGAGGAAAAGTATTACCACTTGTGAAATAGTGTAGTGACTAGGCGTGACGCGGAATGTCGCTTTACCTGTTTTCTTGTTGCTCGATTTTTAGTATCCGCAGCGTACAATCGATTGAGAAATTTGTTCGAACTTCGTTTCTGTCCGTCAGTGGTTTATTTTCAATTTCAGTTGAGCTGGTGTTCAGTTGACTGCCAAAAAATCGGTCTGATTAATTTATCCGAGTTTATGAACGTGGCGATGAATCGGTGGCTCAAGACTGGAGCATTGAAACATCCATCAATAAATTTTTCGTCTTCTGTATCGGCAATTTCGGAACCAGTACCAGTACCAAAACATGACAACGATGAAACAAAGGGATCCACAGTGGCAGAAAGTAATACATGTGTTGAAATTAAGAACCCGTGTGCTGCTCCAAGCAGAACTCGCGATTGCGTAAATAAGAAACGTAAATATGATGATAGTTACCTATCTTTTGGGTTTGTAGACGCTAATAGCCATCCCCAATGTGTTTTGTGTCTGAAAACTTTTCCAAATAGCTTCATGGTTCCTGCTAAATTACGTCGTCATTTCGAATACACACATTCCGAGTACAAAAATAAAGATCTAAGTTATTTTACGTGCAAATGCGAATAATTAATAAAAAATATAAAAAATTGTATGGTTCAGGCATCTCAAACTGCAAACGAGAAGTCAACTCAGGCATCTTATTAATTGTCAGTTATCGAATAGCTCAAGCCGGGGAAACTCACACAATACCAAAGCAAATATCTCAGCAAATATTCCTCTCTCGAACGACACAGTGTCTCGACGAATTGAAGATCTCGTAACTAATGTAAAGAATGAGTTAATTCGTTGTTTCAAGTTCCGTGACTTTTCTTCAAATGGACGAATATACCGATGTAGCAGGACTGACTGTATTTCTTCTGGTATTTGTGCGATATGTTTACCAAAATTCACTGGAAGAAGATATCCTTTTGTGTGAACCATTACCATCTAATGCGACAGGAGC
>JAGDQP010031510.1:269-21898 GCA_022664845.1 Lepisma saccharinum
TACATTAACTCCACAATAAAATGGTTTCTTGGCTCTCCATCCATTCCCACCCTTCTCGCTTAAAGTGTATATGCATCAAGATCACTAAAGTATGCAAAAAATATATGGTCCCGATTGGGTGGTAATTGTCGTAACAACGTATCATTAATTATACCATTTTTGATTAACAAGAGAATAATATTGTTTCTTGGCTCTCCATCAATGCTCACCATTCTAGCTTAATGTGCGCATGTACCAGGGTCACTTCCGTTTGCGAAAGATATTTGGTCGTGATTGGGTGGTAATTGTGGTAAAAACGTACCAATAAATATACTAATCTTAATTAGTTAGAGAAGAAAACGGTTTCTTGACTCTCCATCAATTCCCACCATTCTAACTTAATGAGTACATGTACGAAGATCTCCTCCGTGTCAAGAAAATATTTGGTCCAAATTGAGTGCTAATTGTGGTAACAACGTACCATTAAATATACTAGCCTTAATTAACTAGAGAATAAAATGGTTCCTTGGGTGTCCATCAATTCCCACCACTCTAACTTAAAGTGTCCATGTACCAAAACCAATTCCCTGCGCAGAAGACATTTGGCTCACATAGGGTGGTAACTGTGGTAACAACGTATCGTTCAATATACTTATCTAAAATAACTAGAGAATAAAATGTTTTTTTGGCTCTTCGGCAATTCCCACCTTTCTCGCTTTCAGTGTGCATGTTCCAACGTCACTTGCGTGTGCAGAAAACATTTGGTCCAGATTGGGTGGTAATTGTGGTAACAACGGAACATTAAATATACTTATCTTAATTACTAAAAAATAAAATGATTTCTTGACCCACCCTCAATTCCCACCATTCTAACTTGATGTCTGCATGTACTAAGGTCACTTCCGTGTGCACAAAATATTTGGTCCAAATTGAGTGGTAATTGTGGTAACAATGTACCATTATAAATACTTATCTTAATTACTTGAAAATAAAATGTTTTTTTGACTCTCCCTCAATTCCCATCCATTCTAACTTAATGTGTGCATGTACCAAAGCCACTTCCGTGGGCAGAAAATATTTGGTCCAGATTGGGTGGTAATTGTGGTAGTAACGTACCATTAAATATGCTATCTTAATTAACTAGAGAATCAAATGGTTCCTTGGCTCTTCCTCAATTCCCACCTTTCTCGCTTACAGTGTGCATGTATCAATATCACTTCCATATGCAGAGAATAATATTTGGTCCAGATTGGGTGGTAGCTGCGGTAACAACGTACCATTAAATATACTTATCTTAATTACTATAAAATAAAATGGTTTCTTGACTCTCCGTCAATTCCCACCATTCTAACTTAATGTGTGCATGTACCAAAGCCACTTCCGTGTGCACAATCAACTTGGTATGAAATTATTTCAAAATGAGTTAATCTTTGAGAGGTGAAGAAAATCAGATTATGATGATCCAGCTGAAGTTACTGCCTTTGACAATGTTCCAGGACAATTTTTTATACTCGCTTACAGTCTGTATTGTTCATAAAGCTGTATCTGTATTGTTCACTAGAGCTCAGAGCTAATAAGGAAAGCAATCATCTCTTCTGAAATATATATATACTCCTTTCTGGGGTAAGATCTCATGGAAGAAATGCTAGGATCTTCTGCAACTTACAAGTCAGAGCGTGGTTCCTGTACCTACCTTTAGTCCATCACTCTTACACACCAACCCACATTCCACCTCATTCCACTACTCCAGGAGCACTGTTAACCACCCTTCCCTTCTCCGCTACCTTTCATTCACAAAGTTGCGAATTTTATACAGATCAACGCTAAGTGTAGGCGCACGCCGCTCATTTTCTCACTTTTAGTGAAGTTTTTCTCAGAAGGTAATAGATATCAGGAAGTAGTAGCTATAGGTTGAAGCTCTGAAAATATTTATCCCATACTTTATGTTGAAGAAATATCAGGGCTTGCCCTCGCTTGTCTTTTTTTGTACGTTTCGACAAAATTGGGGAAATTATCCAAAATCTTACGTTCGGTTTATTGCTATGTATTGTGCAGTAACTAAATAGTCAAGAAAGGTGAGTTGGAATCCCTGGAAAGAAACACAGACTATTACGAAAACGTAACAGCATTTACTGTTAAGAAGACAAATGTCTAGTAAATGTGCTTACTAATAGCCATCCGAAAGTCTTCTCTTTCATTTTCCCATCCCTCCTCTTTCCTAATACGGGAAGCGTGTCAAATGACGCCAGGCAAAAGGTGTGTCATTCTCTCCCAATTTCCTCTCATTTGAACTTTTTAATCGATCTACTCTCTCCCTAAAATGGCCTCTCACGGAATTGGCTTATCAAAGTTCAGAAAGTGGTCACATCATTCTCGTGGCAGCACAATCTGCAATTTAGCTCTGATTACTACCAAATGTTCCTGAGTGACTGTAATTTTCTTAGACACGCTTGCTGCGGTCTTAATGATCAAAGTGATCTCATGCCTCGCTTCAACGTTGTTCCGAAGCTTCATCCGCTTACAAGAGTCCCTCCCCAGCGATCACGGTTAAAAAATGGATGTAATTGTGTTAGTCGCAGGTGTACTTGCGAAATATTTTTTTCTACAATGCATGTTGGATTTTTATTGAATATATTCAAACCATTTAAGAAAAGAATCTTTTTATTACTTGCTTGAAAGTAAACAATATTAATTAATCTTTATATATAATTTCATTAAATACATCGCAATATATCTAGCTTGTTGATAATGTTCACTAAACTCAAGGAATCCCAACCATTTTGTATTTGCGGCCCTTTTGGCAAAGGATTGATAATTCTGGGTCATTTTTGTAAGAAATTTTCTGCAATCGATTTATTTTTCAAATTCCTTAATTTTATATCAAAGTGGAATATATAAGAGAAACATAATAAAGTCAAATTTTGATAGAACATTTACTACATTACTAATTTTATTTAAGAAATAAATAAGAAATACGGAATAAAATACTTTGGAATAGTCCTGAAAATCAGTACAGTAGTGTATTAGACAACCAGAACGGAAATCACGGAAAAGGTTTTGGCATTGTTGATGCGACTTGCAGTTGATGTATACAGTAGAAAAGTTTGATTTCAGGAGGTTTAGTAAGTTGGTAATGCAACATGTGTACATGATCTTCGAAACCTAGTAAGCCATTTCGTACTTTGCATGTTATTGTCGCCCTAACTAGGAAGGCTTTCTCGAACAAGCAGAAAGTTCAGAAGAGCCTGTTGATTTCTTCACTAGATCCATACCTCATTCTTGGCTAGTTTAAGTGTGGATGAGCGCAGGGATCAATATGTTAAAGCATTTCACAGCAATGCTGTAAACTCCATATCCTTTGTTTCCCAGATCAGCTTTCCCAGATCTTTATCATCTGATAGGATTTTATTGCCTAGTCACTGTTAATAGGCCAATGAAAAATAAGGGTTTCGAAGCGTACCTTCATGGATCTTGTATACGCGCGTGCTGCCATCTGTGGAATGGAAAGGTGAGCTTGTAGTCAAGTATAAAAGTGTTATAAACAATTGACTCTTATTTCTGCTCCATCATTGCTTAGTTTAGTTATTCTACTTCAACTCACTATTTACTATCCAGTAAAAACAAAAAGCTATTGTTGTCACACACTCGCTCTCTCTGCCCGCTTGAGTTTGAATTTGTTACCGCTTTGACTTAGTTTGTAAGTACATGTGGGTTTATATTAGATATGTGTCGATACCAGAATTTCTCGATACTCGATACCGATACTTTTTTGAGCTTTCATACTCGATACTTTTTCACAGTGTTCATTATATTTTAAAACTAATAAATCAATTATAAACAATTAAAATGTAAGTAGACTGCTTTCCTATCACTTAATTCTATTACTTTGTTAAATGAATTCCGGTTTATAACATTAGTATCACAACTTTACTGTCAGTGCCTATGCATACGTTAACTGTTTATTTCAGAAGATCAACAATACAACGGATTTCATTGAGAACGTGATTACTCCAGAGATTTAGCTTTTGTAAGAAACATGACAATTAAACATAAGTGACCGACCACCATTTTAAAAACAAGAAAATGTATCTGTGTGCCGACATACCGGTATAAGCCAGATCATTGCTTTTATTGCATTGCAGGAAGAAATTGTCCCAAACGGAACAATGCGATGTTAAATGTGTGTCAGAGCGGGAGAGAGAGACGAGGGAAGGGGAAGGAGACAAATCAAACCAGGAACGAGACTCTCATCCTTCTGTTTTAGCTGTGTGCGTCTTTAAGATTTATTTTTCTTTGTGCTATGTCGGCAATATCTTTGTTTCATTGCAGGAGGTATATCTTATTCTTGAGAAATAGGTTCTAAAAGCATGGATTTTAAAATTGTGCCATATTACACAATATATTTTTCTTTTTTCAGATAAAATAACCTTTTGAATGCTTTGCAAAGATCATCTCAAAGTACGTACTATCTGTCAAGAATTTAAGCATGTTTTCCGCGGGTTTGCATCCTGCCCCTTGTTGCTATGAGAAAAAATCGAAACAAATTGTGGCTTGTAGGCAGCAGTCTTCAACAAAATCATTCAACACTTACTCCCTTGTTGTTACAATATATGGAGAACGCAATAAATCACGATTAGCAGCAGAAAATAGTTGATTTGTTACAAGGCAGGAATATAGTATACCATAGATCGTTTCCAAAGAATACTGTCTTGCTCATAACCACAAGCAGCAAGTCAGTGTAGTATGGTGACTATCGTGCTCGCTTCTCATGCATATGTTCGCGAGTTCAAACTTTGACGGGTACGATTCTCTTCTATTTTTTAAAAAAAGGAATAAAATTGGGTTCGTGCGTTCAAACCCTGGCGAACACAACATTTTATTTTTAAAATTTTAATTCAAATTACTGTATTTTTCAAAATAATTAAATATAGTTTCACCATCTAGAATAAATTATATTGAAGTAGAATAAAAATGTTTACAGTAATAAGAGAATTACTGCACTTTACACTCTTGAGAAATACAGCTGATTAGTTCATGGGGTCCTCACCTTGTTCCCTAGTTGAAATGAATTGGAAATTTTAAAGTGTATTTTTGGATGGATACATCCTATTAATTCTTTATTACTTTCAACTGGTATCATTACTAAAAAGAATTTACGCAAAATTAAATAAAGAAAGAAACTGTTAAACATTTTGTTCTAAATATTAGTTTACATTCTTTTATTCAGTTTCCTACATTATGTCTGTTGCCAACTGTTGTAAGCAATGCTGTAACTGGATTAATCGGGTCAAGTTTCGGACCAAGTTTCTACCCTTCCTATCCGGTCTAACCTGGTAACCGGATTTCGGCCCGGTGACTCGGTGTGCAAATCAGAGTTTTAAATTATTTCCTTGTGTTTGAACAGTGTTTCTTTATAAGGTGACTGGGACCGAATGTATTACCCCCAGAACATGAAACATACGACGCCGAAAATTCCCAGATCATTAAGTTCCTGAACCGGGTTATTCAGATCAAGTGTTCGGACTGCGTCTGTCTTGGTGAACTGGTTTCAGCTCTGGCTGGAAATATTATCCTCAACGGAGGATTTGGTATTAACGAAATACAGCAGCTACCGAGTCATGAGTTTAAGCCTCCTCGAAAATATTTTTTTCATCTTCAATAGGGGGAAGATTAAAACTTCAAAACCACGGGGTCAAAGGAACTATTGTATTTGGAAAAGCATTACAATCGAAACATCGAAAGAACTTTGGAGGCAAGATTACGTCTTTCACGTAAAGTAATTTGGTTGAAAAGCTTTATTGAAGACAAATGCACATAGATGTTGTGATTAACAAAATTTACACTTCTAGAGAAATCTGCTTGTCACTGCATACAAATCGAAAGAATTATGCTGGCAGTGCTCGAAGTGAGGGCCACGAGGAGACACGCCGTTCCCTTACCGTCTTCATTTTGGATTTGGCGTATCCCTACCTTTTTATAAATGGAAGCTCATTGTTTATACTTTCCATAGGCAATCACAGCAACTAGTGTACCCTTACATTTTCTAGCCCACTTCTACAACCGTTCCCTTACCTATTTTGAATCACTTCGAGCACTGTCGGCTGGCTTACTTACTTTGACTACTAAACTTGAGGTCTTAAGTTCGATTCCCATACTACAATTTTGAAACTTAATTCCTGATTAGGGCACAAAATATATATAAAAAAACAAACTCTTTATAAAACATAAAAAAGAAGGTTAAAACATTATGAATATATTTTTAATCATATGATTGGAAGGGTTATACTTCCTTTCTAAAAATCCGAATAGAATTATTATATGCAAATGATGAAAAGGAACTCGTCAGAAAAGAATAAATTATATCTTCTCCTTTTTTAAGATGTTAAAAGAATAAAGAAAAACAGAGATTTAAAAAAGAGATCAAATTGATTATTGCAGAATTTTCTGCAAATCTTCATCTTAGAAAGAAAAGAAAGTTCTGTTTGCCAGGGTTTGAACTCACAAACCCAAATATTCTTTCTTCTTTTTTAGGAAAAAGAAAACTGTAGCCTCCAGGGTTTGAACTCCATAACTCATGGGTGACAGCATAGCTCGCTAACCAACATACTAGCGAGGCTTGCTTGTTGCGCTTATGAGCAAGATAGTATTCTTCGGAAACGATCTGTGGTCTATGAGCACTTCTTTCTTGTAAAAATACAAGTATTTTCTGTTATTAATCGTGATCTTTTGCGTTCTGCATATATTGCAACAACAAGTGAGTACGTGTTGAATGATTTTGTTGAAGACTATTGCCTATAAACCAAAGTTTGTTTCGATTAAAAGACGAAGTGAATGAACAATAATGTGTAGTATTTTTTTCCTCATAGCAACAAGGGGCAGGATGCAAGCCCGCGGAAAACATGCATCTATATTATTGACATATAGTACAATATAAAGAAGCAATGAAATGAAACTTATTTAGTATTGTTTTTAAGGGTTGAATAGGTGAGTTGTAACATTCTATTATGATATTATTTTCAGCGAAAAATACATGTATCAGTTTAAAAAAAAACATGTCAAAGTATCGAATTCATAAGCATCGAAACCTCCTTTTTTAAAGTAGTTTTCTTTTGAAAACTTAAGAAGCTTTGTACGAAGCGTCAGTAACTCACCTAGTAGAGAGTTGTTTTCACATTTGAGGAGTCCTGGATTTGATATCAGTGGCCGATCATCCTAACAGGTTTTCCAGTGTATTTCCGCATTCACTACAGGTAAATATCGGGATGGAACTTTGAAGTTAAGCCCTGGCCGACTTCTTCATGTATCCTTTCCCAGAGTTCGTATCACGACATGAGCCATGGATGACTAAAAATCAAAAAATAAATTCATATTCAAGAAGGTTTGCCTCTGAGATGTAAATTACAACGTTCTAGCACGGGATTATTTTCAGATACAGATATCAGTGCCAGAGAAAATAACATATCAAAGTATCGAAAAAGTATCGTATTAATTAGTTAAGACATTGATCGATACCGATACGTTGCAAGTAATTGTGGATTCGAGGTATCGAAAGTATCGAGAACTCATCTCTAGTTTATTTTTTGTTAGACTTTAGACATGTGTTAACATATCATCTAACTAAACCTCCAATGACATATGTTTAACCTAAGATCCAAAGCTCCTGCGATATTTAGTTAGGTTCAATTTGTTAGGTGAAGCAATGTTAGCATTCTTATGTATTGAGTACCTACACACAGTGTTCGATTTGCGCAATTTCCTGAGAAAAGGAAAGAAATACTGACTGTGGGACACATAGAATGCGTATTTCACTTCTGTGCATATCCTAGGTTAGGGGCATATCGGTAAACAGAGCCTGGGGAGATTTTTTCAGAGAGGGAAAATCCCAGGAATATCTCCCTACAAATCGAACACTGCCTACACATGTAAGTAGGACTACGTCCATGAAGCTCAGTAGTAGTACACTAGTAGTAGATATAATGTTGATTTAGTTATGGACTAGTTTTCCGGATATACCAATTTATTTTGTTTCTGGATATACCATTTGTTTGCTGGATATACAATTTTTTTGTCTGGATATATCAGTACTATTTTTGTTGTCTGGATACACTATTTTTGAAAGTTCTGGAAACTTTTGCTTTAGATGATGATGATGATTATTATTATGTCCTTTATGAGTAAAACACTTTATTCTTACTGTATATTCTTCATCCACATAATCACAAAATTTTATGTCAATATTTTGAAAATTGAGGTCGGGAGAAGCCAAAGTACGAGGGACCGCATTATGCATCGAACACTTTTCCGTCTCTGTGTTTATGAGGTCTGTATCATGAAAACTGACTTAAGTTGCCGGTGTTTGAAATTATTATACAGCTACCTTTTCACCCAAGTGGGATGATGTCATTTGAACTTGTTTTGAAGTTAATCAGGATTTTATCTATTTTATAAAAGACTACGAACCATATTATAAAACCCTGAAGGGCGTACTCGAGCTAACCTACATAACATGGTATACGAGGTCATAGGAGTCACACACTATACTCTGGAGTCTATTTTCCAGCCGCCGTGTCGCATTTGTCGTGGTTACTGAAGAACGTACTGTATACTCCGGGGCTATACCATACGCCGTGTCGCATTTGTTGTGGTTACATTTTATAAAAGGCTACGAACCATTTTCCCAATCCCTATTTAACACAGCAGAGAGTTTGTGAAAGGCTACGGCACCTTTTTCAGCCCCTATTTAACATAGCAGCGAATACCTAACCCACATAATAGACCCCACAGTGCACGATAGCAGAGATTACACAGAATTTAACCTAACACTGCAAAAAAGGTTACGAACTCGAACGTCTACGGTAATGCCGAATTTGAAAACTACCTCTTATTACCTATTATTGCTTGCAAAATATAGCGGTTCAAATTTTCGATTTTTAGACGCACAGTTGAGAAACTCACAAATTATATATTATGTCGATGATGCCGAATGTGAAATGTGCTTCTCTCTACCTATTGTCGCTTCCGAGATTTGTCGGTTTGAATTTACCGAATTTTGACATTTTAGACAGAGAATGGAGAATCTAGCGATATGTTATTTGGGTCGGTGATGCCGAATGTGAAATTTTCTTCTCTCTACCACCTACCCTTTCCAAAATATGGCGGCTTTTTCGCTCCCAAAACTATGAAACACGCATATATACAGTATGTTATTCGGGTCGGTGTCGCTTCCACGATATGGCAGTTTGGGGGTGGGTGATGTTTGCTTTTTCCCAAACATAGCAGAGATTACACCTTTGTCTCTAGCCAAATGCACAAAACCTTGAACGTGTCTATTATTCCGTAGCTGTCACCAGGCTGCAGGAAAGCGGGGTAATTGTAATAATTACTATATTCACAAGACTCGCAAAACTCATGTAAGCAATTAGACGCAAGAAATAATATTTTTCTTTGTTCTTTGACGACATGCTAAACGTTCGCTATAGAATTCCACAGATCATACAGAAAATTGAAATACCGGTAAATTACAGACCGACGCGACGTGGTGGTGGAGGAGGTATTAAATGTGCAATTCTACGCTATCTTCTCAGATTGTACTTTAATAACCGCCCATTATGATCCAGTGGTTATCGGTGTACTATATTTTTTCTTTCGACAAATCGTGGTTTCCTTAATTGGATGTACAGTAGGTAGCCCTGCCCCAATGTTGCTTGCGTACGAGTCGGGGCGAATATTGAATTACATTCGGAGAATACCGCTTGCTTTCCTGTGCATGGTTTTGATAGCACTGCACTATTATCTACCCTTTCATGCTACAAGTACTTAAATATTGACTCCATGTGGTCGCGAAGCGTGAAATACAGACATCATTAATTAATTAACCTCAACTCGCCATTTATTATACACTTGTGCAAGTTCCTTCCCGAGCATGATCTATCCAATATGGTATTGTTCGACTATTTTCTAATTTCAATTGCACCTTAAAAATTATGTTCTAATGACTCTTTCACCAAATACGGGCTCTTACTTAGGCCGTTTCAGGTGTTTTTACTTAAACAATATTACTTTTCTCAACATATATTCAAACACCAACTTTCTGTTTACGAGGCGATGTATTTACATTTGTCACTTTTTACCCTATCAATTTTTTCTACGGAACATTACAGTTAAAAGACTATTTTCTACCTGAATTACATTCCAAATATGCCCCTCCGAGGTGGCAATTTGATGGCAAAAGTAACAACTATCCTTAAAACATGAGTCGGGAGACGTCTCACGCCCGTTTCGTATGTTTTATTTAGCCATTCAAAGCACCAAATATCTGATATTAGGGTGAATTCTACTTAAAACAGTATTTTTTATGGCTTATTTACCCATGCAGCTGGAAAACGTCTCACACGCTATCCCAAGATAACATTATTTTGTTGGCTGTAACCAATATTGTGTACAAACACTACAGGGTCCGAATAATTTTCACTAGTCACTATATGCTGCAGACCCGATGAGTAATAGACATATTCAAGGTTTTGTGCATTTGGCTATTACGAAAATAGTCCTTGGCGCCAGACGAGTTCAGTTACGGTGGAAGCCCTGTGTAATTTCTGCTTCACCGACCCAATTTGCGAATTTCTCAATTTGAAATGCCATATTATGGAAGCGAAAGAAGTTCTGCATCACCGCGAAAATTTACGCGTTTCATAGTTTTGGGACCGAAAGAGCCGCCATATACTGGAAAGGGTAGATAATAGTGCAGTGCTATCAAAACCATGTACAGGAAAGCAAGCGGTGTTCTCCGAATGTAATTCAATATTCGCCCCGACTCGTACGCAAGCAACATTGGGGCAGGACTACCTACTGTACATCCAATTATGGAAACCGCGATTTGTCGAAAGAAAAAATATAGTATACCCGTAACCACTAGATCATATTGGGCGGTTATTAAAGTACAATCTGAGAAGATAGCGTGGAATTGCACGTTTAATACCTCCTCCATCACCACGTCGCGTCGGTCTGTAATTTACCGGTGTTTCAATTTTCTGTATGATCTGTGGAATTCTATAGCGAACGTTTAGCATGTCGTCAAAGAACAAAGAAAAATATTATTTCTTGCGTCTAATTGCTTACATGAGTTTTGCGAGTCTTGTGAATATAGTAATTATTACAATTACCCCGCTTTCCTGCAGCCTGGTGACAGCTAAAAGAATAATAGACGCATTCAAGGTTTTGTGCATTTGGCTAGAGACAAAGGTGTAATCTCTACTATGTTGGGGAAAAAGCAAACATCACCGGGCCCAAACTGCCATATCGTCGAAGCGACACCGACCTGAATAACATACTGTATATATGCGTGTTTCATAGTTCTGGGAGCGAGTTGGTAGAGAGTGACCTGTCAATAATTGTGTAAAATGCTAACTTTCTAAATGTGATAATTAGAACTTCATTTCAAGCCAAAAGGCCTTTTGAACATTGTTTAGGTAATGTATATTCTTAGCTAATCGTTTTTCCTTGTTACTTTTAATGGGTACAGGTTGTTTTGAGTTCAAGTTGGTTATCGTAGTATTTTCAAATAATTATAATTGATATGACCCAGGAAGTTAAGAAATATTAACATTGGAACTTAAGGCAAATGTGTATACGTGTAGTACATGCGTAATTTAAATGTGGTATCTAGAATTGCATAGATTGGCCTATTTTGAGGAATCACTAACAATGTCAACAAACTTTGTTCATAGTAAATGCTTATGTTAATCTTTGGAATCGGCCTTGCTCATTTAATAGATTTGAGCTCATATAGTAACTGCTAAAACGAACCCAAATAGTAATAAAAATAACAAATGGACGACGAGGATGTCTGATTTTACAAATAATCATTCCTAGTTACTGGTCAAAGTATATTAGAGCTATGTGTAACATTGGATGCCAATAAAAATGACTAAGGAAATAATAAGGATATTTTGCTCATGGTTGCTACATTTATTGATTGTGTTAAGTAATAAGAAGAACCGAATATTATGGGCATTTTCCATCAAGAATATGAAAGTAGACGAAAGCAAATTAGAGTTACGAAGAAAAAAATTCTTCCAATTAGAACAAGGTTTGCATGAATCGATAGGAGAATTTGTATCTAACCTTAAAACATAGGCAACATTTTGTAGTTTTGGTTCTGATATGGATAAATGGGTACTTGATCAATTTATATTAGGGCTAAGAAATATGGACTATCAACTGAATTTGTTATCAGTACCACAGTTAACACTCAATTTAGCTATTATTACAACTAGTTCGATGGCTAAAGTGCAAATTAATCCAAAATATATTCAGAATATTAATGAGGGTCACAAGTTAACAGCTACACAAGCAACAAAATATGTTAAGAGTCCATCAAATGCAGAGTTGAAACAAAATACTCGTTCGTTTAGATGTATACGTTGTGGATTACATCATTTTATACCAAATAAGTGTCCAGCATGGAACAGCACGTGTAATATTTGCGGAAATCGATCACACTGGGCACGATGCTGTAGATCTAAAAGAAAAACAGAGTATAATAGGAACTGGCAAACAACTACTTTAGCTGATACAAAGATGGGCGAGTTTCAGCATAGTAATGCAGAAGGGGATAAAAGTCCAAGTAACAAAAATGATGAATTGCACAATGATTTCAAAGCTACATTAACCAATACAAATATTGCTAATCTTGGAGATTCACAAGTAGAAAATTTGTGTATAAATCAAATATTAACGAGTGATAATGGATTAGGTACGATTGAAAAGGAAATCTGTGATAAGTTTACGCAAACCTTAAATCTGATATGTGGTAACAAAGATACACAAATAACACCAGTAGTGTTACAAAATGTTATGTCACAGAGGCAACAGAGGTACTCAACGAGACATTCATTATAGGTGTAAGTAATGAATTAATTCCAGAGGAATTAAATGAGGGAAAGATGATTACAAGTTATTTTGAGCAAATAAGAAAGAAATCTAAGAAGAAAATAGAAAAAAATATTGTTACAGAAATCACAGATAGAGGTTTCACTCAGGTGTTACATACTGATTCATTTCAAGATCAGAAGTTGAAATTTATGTATTGGTTGGATTCCGGTATGGTAGGAAAGCTACATGATGCCTTAGCGCATATGGTAGTAGAGAGTGGAATAAACCAAGTGAAAAGAAATAAACATAAAAATCAGGAAGAGGAAGAGAAGTATGTGAAGGTAATAGCTCAAAGAAAGTCAAGGATTCCGAATACCAACATAGATGAAGCACTCATAAATCTGGGATTTGGAAAATATATTAGTAAAGAAGAAATTGTTTCAAAAAAAGAAGTCTGGTCAAAATGGATGCAACATGGGGCGATCCAAGAAGTTGAGAAGGATGTACAACGTTTAGTTGATGCTTATGGTTTCTAATGTGGTAGTTAAACATCAATTTGTATATGTGAGCACGACATAATAGAAGGATGTACAGTAAATATGAATTGAACAGTGATGATATTCATGTAATGGTGTTATCATCAATTTTATGATGAAAACTAAATGTTCTTTTGTTGTTGTTGTTTGTTATACATGTTGTGTTATAATTATATGTCGTACGATTAACTTGCAGTTAGATTAGAAATCAGAGATTATTTGTATGAACTGCTAGGTCAAGTGAGGCTTGCGATGTTGTGCAAGGATGATTTTAGTTAGATTGAATTGTACCCATAATATATATATAATTTATTGTTTCAGGAGAGGAGAAGTGGATTGACAAGTCAATAATTGTGTAAAATGCTAACTTTCTAAATGTGATAATTAGAACTTCATTTCAAGCCTAAAGGTCTTTTGAACATTGTTTAGGAAATGTATATTCTTAGCTAATTGTTTTCCTTGTTACTTTTGATGGCTACAGGTTGTTTTGAGTTTAGTTCAAGTTGGATATCGAAGTATTTTCAAATAATTATGATTGATATGGCCCAGGAAGTTAAGAAATAATAATATTGGAACTTAAGGCAAATGTGTATACGTGTAGTACATGCGTAATTTAAATGTGGTATCTAGAATTGCATAGATTGGCCTATTTTGAGGAATCACTAACAATGTCAACAAACTTTGTTCATAGTAAATGCTTATGTTTCTTTGGAATGCCTTGATCATTTAATAGATTTGAGCTCATACAGTAACTGCTAAAGCGAACCCAAATAGTAATAAAAATAACAGAGAGAAGAAAATTTCACATTCGGCATCACCGACCCAAATGGCATATAATCCGCGAGTTTTTTAATTCTGCGTCTAAAAATGAAAGCTTTGAACCGCTATATTCGGAAGCAATAATAGGTAGAAAGAGGGTGTTTTCAAATTCGGCATTACCGACCCAAATAACATATAATCTGCGAGTTTCTCATCTCTGCGGCTAAAATGTCAAAATTCAACAAAATTCGAACCGCTATATTATGGAAAGGGTAAGTGGTAGAAAGAAGCAAATTTATCATTCTGCAGCACCGAACCAAATAACATATAATCTAAGAGTTTCTCAATTCTGGTCTAAAATGTAAAAAATTGACAAATTCGAACCGCCATATCTTGGAAGCAATAATAGGTAGAAAGAAGATATTTTCAAATTCAGCATTACCGTGAACAAAATAACATAAATTGAGGTTTTCATAGTTCTGGAGCCAAAAGTACAAAATTCGAAAAATTGCAACCATCATATCTCGTAAACGGCATCAGCTAGAAATATACAGTTTTCATATTTAACATTCCCGCTACTAAAATAAAATACATTTATAAGTTTCGTAATTCTACGACCACGGGGGCGAAGTTAGCAAACTGACTTTATATTTGACATTAGCACACCAAAATACATATCACTGTGAAAACATGTGTTGCCGTTTACGATTTATGCACGGTTAAATATTTGAGCTTTGACATCATATACTATTCGATGCCCGCATACCAAATGTTAAAACAGAAGCTCAATATGTCTCGCCGTTTATGAAATATACACGGTTAAATATTTGACCTTTGACCTCGAGGTCACAAGTTTTTTCGCATATACTATTCGATACCCTCATACCAAATGTGAAAACAGAATCTCAAATTGTCTAGCCGTTTACGAGATATACACAATTAAATATTTGACCGTTGTGTTGGGCCCCAGGTAGTTACCGCCTACCATTGAACAATAGTTGTAGGGTGTAGAAAACTGACTCGTAGCTTGCCTAGAGGACACGTAATCGCTGCTATGGGGTGCTTCGTAGTCTCCATTCCATGTTATTAAAGGTTATGTTAACTAGCACATATTCCGCTGCTATGCTCGTAGGCTCTGTAATTTGTGCTATATTAAGTAGTGAAAAAGAGCTTCGTAGCCTTTCGTAAAATCTCTGCTATGTTAAATAGGACTGATAACACGGTTCGTAGTCTTTTATAAAAAATATAACCACACTTTCTTTAACAAATTATGAAATGGTCTATGTTCTTCAGCAGCCACACCAAATGCTACACGGCGGCTTGTAAATAAACTCCTTGCTATAGAGTGGGTAGGGTCTCGTATGCCATGTTATGTAGGTTATGTGTGGTACGTTCCTCAGCAACATTATGAAATGGTTTATCTGCTTCAGCAACCACAAAAAATGCTACATGGCGGCTTGTATAGCCCTGGGAAAATAGACTCGTTGGGTTAGGTTAAATACTGTGTAATCTCTGGGTGGGGGCGGGGACAACCGTGCTGTGCTGGAATCTCTGCTAGGTTAAATAGCATATATTCGTGTGTATCTGGTCTATTTCCTGTGTAATCTCTGCTATGGTAAATAAGGGTTGCAAGAAGAGCTTCGTACCCTTTCATGGTTGGAATCTCTGCTAGGGTGGCTGAAAAAGCGCTTCGTACCCTATCGTGCACTATGTGGTCTATTATGGGGGGCTAGGGTAGACAGCCTAGAGGACATGGTATGTTAAATAAGGCTGGAAAGACTTCGTAGCCTTTTATGCTATGTTAGGTTAAATTTCAATGCTCCTCCTAGAAATTCAATCCTAGAGAGTTCAAACTTTCAGGGAAGAAAGTTCATTAGTAAGTCAAGAGTTCTACCTGTGCCGATTTTTCATTTTTTTTCTTGTTCATTGTTGAAAGAGCTTCATTGTTGTAGGCATAACAACAATGAAACGATTAAGGATAATCTGATAAAGGGCAAAAGGAAATCTGTTGTCCTGGCTTTTCCGATGTTAGGTTTGTCGTGGTATGATCTATTGATTCAGATAAAGGTGGATTATGGTCAGTTCGGAGTCTGTACTGATTTGTGTAACCAAGTCACAAGTCTTTGTGTTTGTTCTAAGCTACTAGTCGATTTTATAAAATGTCTGCTGATATGTGTTATTGAAAACTGAGTTCTATTCTACGGAGAACTGAGTCTGAATAAAACAACAGTTTTTGCAGTACGCTTGACAATGTTACTAGATGTGGGCTATGGTTTTGGATGCGAAGCAAAAGTTACTTTAGAGTAAGCTAGAGGTAACATGCGTGCGGGCTCGTACTGAGCAAAGAAATGTTTCAAATTCAGCAGGTTTACTTTGATACATTTGTTCAACAGAAAAGTATTGGTCCACAAACTGGTAAGTAATTTTACCGAGCGCCCGTATGTGAGTTGGTAGAGCCCTGGCGCCGCATTCGGAAGGCCTGTGGATGGAATCCAACGACCGGCAACCTGGCTGAGGTTTTCTAGAGTCTTCCTCAGTCCTACCAGGCGAATGCTGGGATGGTACCTTAACTCAAAGCCCTGGCCGCTAACTTTACCATTGTAGTCCCAAGCCTTATGCCATTGATGCCTATTAGGCTTAAATAGATGCAAATTCAAATTCAAATTTGTAAGTGATTATACTTTCTATCATTCTTCTGCCAGAGCTCACTTGAGCCATCATGACTAGTCTCATTATCGTCAATTGTCTGGGTTTGTGGACATGAGTTCTTCTTAGACGAAAACAACAACACTAACAAGGGAACCCTTTTTGCTGTTCAGCGAATTTCGACTTCGGACATGTTTTTTGACCTTATTTGAAGCATATAGATAGCAAAAATAACACGCACAGACCCGCACTCTGTCATATATTTGTGTCCCGAATAAGTCGAGTCGTGTAATTTGAGCGACTTTTAAGCATTAAAATCAACCTTGAAGGCGAAACTTTATATTAACTAAATGAGTTATCAGATGCATTTCCGTAGGTACTTTTACGTGTAGAACACAAATTTCACCATGAAAATGTTCACAAATTGAGTGTTTTTTATACAAACTCCAGTTTATGATCGAAAATGAACAAAATTCCATAGAAAGTAATGCCGTAAAGGAACAACAATACAACTGTGGGAAAGGGGAAGAGCGGGCAGGCGATTATAAATACATAAAAGGTAATGGTTTCTAATACTTTTTAGGGGCCTAGGGCGCTTGCAATCGCTAAACCACTGATCGACTACATGGCTTCTAAGAAAGAAGCGAAGCGCTGTAGAGATTGTAGAAAAAAGCGAGTGCACCTCATGGAGATGCGAAGCAAAATCGTTCCGATGCCCAGCGGTTTCGCAATTTTGTGACCTTGGCAAAGCCTGGGGACTCCGTTTCGTTCTTAAAAAAAAGAATATTACAATTATAAAGTTTGTAATAAATATGTTGTAATTATTATAAGTAAAATTAGAATTCGTTTGTTGAACTTTAAAAAAAATAATAATAATAACGGACAAGTATTTGTTTACATTTATCTTTAAATAAAATAAGAAAACGTGAAATGATTGAGAACATGATTGATTGAATCACTTTTTAATAAAAAAAAATCAAAGAAAGTGAAATCTGTTTAGATTGAAAAACAATTCATTATGCTTATTTTCATTTTTAGAACTTGCTATTTCACTATAATTAGTATTATTGTTTAACTGTTTCATTTTAAAGTTCAATTTCGAGTATTTATAAAAATAATAAAATAGTTGCGTTTTCTCGTGCTTACCGCAGTTATTTAAAATATTTAACTTTCAAAAAATTAATAGTAAGTGTGTATGTTAAATAAGATGTTTGAAACAAATATAAGATGTGACATGACAGACGAGAATTTATTTTGCTAAGTATTTTGAAAAATGTTTACTGTTCTAATTATTAATTATAATTTTAGTTTGTAATATAGTTATGATAATGTTTGTATGGTAAGGGGTATTAAAAATGTACGTAAACAAAGAGAGCGCAGGAGAAGCGAGAGTGTTGCAATTTCGTTCCGGAATTACACACCAAAGAGGAGAGGGGATGAAAAAATAGTCAATACGTACGAAAGTAAAAATTCAAATTGTATTATTTAAAATGTCCATATTAAATAACCGTGTTGTCGATCAGTGGTTTAGCGATTGCAAGTGCCCTAGGCCCTAAAAAAGTATTAGAAACCATTATCTTTTATGTATTTATAATCCCCTGCCCGCTCTTCCCCTTTCCCACAGTTGTATTGTTGTTCCTTTACTGGATTACTTTCTATGGAATTTTGTTCATTTTCGATCATAAACTGGAGTTTGTATAAAAAACATTCAATTTGTGAACATTTTCATGGAGAAATTTGTGTTCTATATGTCGAAGTACCTGCGGAAATGCATCTGATAATTCATTTAGTCAATATAAAGTTTCACCTTCAAGGTTGATTTTACTGCTTAAAAGTCGCTCAAATTACACGACTCGACTTATTCGGGACACAAATATATGACAGAGTGGGAGTCTATGCGTGTGATTTTCGCTATCTATATGCTTCAAATAAGGTCCGAAGTCAAAACTCGCTGAATAGTAAAAATAGTATCCTTGTAAGTTTTAGTTAAACTCAATATCCGTGTATGTTTTGTCTTCCTTTGGAACTTACCTGGAGCACGGAGAATGGGAAATAATTAGAACAGCGCCTAGAAGATGACAGAGAGCACAATTCTATGGATCGTTACAAGGTAAGAACTTCAATGTCTAAATTATTTTGGACATCATTTTCGATAACCCATGATTGCATTCTGCCAAAGCTTACGAGACATAGTTGTGTGCCTAAAACAGCAAGTAAACTAAATGTAAAATCATAAAATGTTAGTGATGTTGTTTAAATTAAAGCGAAATTAAACTTTAGTAGTTCTATTCTGTACACTTTCATGAAGATAAACAATACATTAAACATATTTCCGTTACTATTGACGCATTAAGGCAGGAAATGATACGCATAGCTTTTACTATTCACTATATCCGGTGTAAAATTTACGTATGAAACGTATATTTTTTAAAAAAAGCAAGACTTGCAAGACTCTTGCATGCAAGACCAAAACTGGGCGAGCAAGACCAAGACTAATACCAGGGATACCGATGCAAGACCAAGACCAAGACTGGGTGTGCAAGACCAAGACCAAGACCGCTACGGTCTTCGTCTTGGTCTTGCTTTTGCTCATCACTAGAGCCCGGATTTTAGGCAAAATGCCTATTAGTTTCAGACACTTTTAAAGCATAACTGGATACAAATGTGCACCGATCCCAAGGTTGTGAGCAATCTGAAAGAAATTTTACGTTGCCTTTTTTTGCCTAATTTACCGTATTGCTCTTTTTTGCCTATTTCATGCTATATTGCCTTTTTTTGCCTCTTTTGTCTTACCGACGGCAAAGCATTTTCTTAAAATTACATTTCTCGCTTCTGTTTTATTTGGTTATTCAGTACTCTTGTTCTTCCCAAGCCACCACGTATTTAATTACATCAAACCACAGCAACAATTCATGCACCACCTTTATATTAAAGAACAGGCAATTTGGCAACATTGTATTTCTTATCGATATCGCAGAAACAACAATGCAACTTACTACATTTCATAAACAAACAAATGTACTTGGTCTCCCGTCGCAATAAGCGATTATCGTCTGTTGACCTTAGGAATAGAGTGAATTCGCCTTCTTAAGCAACTATTTGAAGCCAGATTTCTTAGGTAATTTGCAGTGCTGAACCGTGTGAAAATGCCTCCTAGGCATAGTGTGCCTTTGAAAACGAAGTTACACCGCTATGTGTCTGAATTTGGTAGTGACATTTTTTCTACTGATGAATCGGTTCATCTGTGTAAAGTGTGTGAGAAAGCTGTGAATCATGGGAAGAAATATTTCATTTCGCAACATGTATCGTCAGAGAAACATAAATTAGCTGTAACTAAGAACATCGGAAAGAAGAAAGTACGTCAGCTTCCAGAACTTCTCACAGACCACAGCCGAAAATCCTAGTTTTCTCTGGATTTATGCAAAGCATTTATTGATTCAGGCATACCGCTGTGGAAAGTGGAAAATCAGTCTTTGAGAGCTTTTTTGAACAAGTATACAAAAGAGACAATACCAAGCGAGTCTACGCTGAGAAAAAATTACGTGGACGTGTGTTACAACAGTACAGTTGACCGTATTCACGCCGAACTAATTGGGAAGCAGATCTGGATTTCCATAGAGGAGAGCACCGACGCCACGGGAAGACACATCGCTAACGTAATTGTTGGCCCATTGGAGCTTGATCAACCACCGAAGTTGTTTCTCTTAACGTCGGAAAACATGGAACGAGTCAACAGCACCACAATCGCCCAGATTTTCACAAACCCTCTGCATTTTCTATGGCCAGACGGAATAACCCATAACAACGTCATCCTGTTCATCTCAGATGCAGCACCATACATGAAAAAGGCTGCAAGGGCCCTGAAAGTTTTATTTCCGTCAATGCTGCATGTTACATGCCTACTGCACGGTCTTCATAGAATTGCCGAGGAAGTGCGACGCTTGTTTCCTGACGTAGACAAGTTAATTTCCAGTGGAAAGAAAGTGTTCCTGAAGGCCCCCTCGAGAATCCAGAAATTTAAGGACTCGGAACCAGGAATATCTCTTCCTCCTCAACCATTTCTGACAAGATGGGGCACATGCATTTCTGCATGTGTTTATTATGCAGAGAATTTTGAAGTGTTAGCTGAAATTTCCCAGTCTCTCTCCGAAGAAGAATCCTCTGCTGTAGGAGATGTAAAAAAATTACTAGATTTGGGAACTGTTCGAAGTGACTTGTCATTTATTGCTGCCCATTACAGAATATTACCAGAAGCCATTACTAAACTTGAGAAATCAGGACAAACGCTTGTGTCTTCTCTGGCTATTTTTCACGAATGTGTCGACGCGATTAATTCTGTTCCTGGCCCTAAAGGAAAGTTAATTAGTGAGAAATGTGTGTGTGTTCGTAGTGACAGTTTTGATCTTCAGAAACTTGAGAAGATCGGCAAAATCCTAATGCGCAACAATACTGCCACGGTTGAAATGGATCCACTCCTGACAGCATGCTTTAAATACGCCCCTGTAACATCCGTTGACGTCGAGCGGTCCTTTTCAGCAATGAAAAATGTTTTGTCTGACAGAAGGCAGTGTTTCACAGCTGACAACTTAAAGAAAATCCTAGTTGTGGTGTGCAACAAGTAACATTAAATACTGGCATCACTAAAGTGTGTGATTTTTTTTATTTTATTGCTGCAATATGTGAGACGCGTGTTTATTTGTGTTAGCTTTTTTTTTGTACAAAATTTGCAAAGTCAATGAAAACAATACTTTTAAGCATTAACATTTTACAATATTTACCAAGTTCATTTCTTGGTTTTCTGCCAGGTAAGATTAAAAATACTGTTTAAAGTGTATG
>JAGDQP010031511.1:0-21897 GCA_022664845.1 Lepisma saccharinum
TTAGCTCTAACTTGGAGAGTAAAAGCAGTAACAGTTAAAGACATTTTCGATTTCGTATGCAGCCCTCGTTGTCTGTTGGCTAGCGTCGCAGAGGCACCCTGAGTGATGTCATCGCTGGCTCGTGACGAAAGTTTCACATGGTTTTCTTCATGTTATGCGAATGTCAGGATAGCACCTAGAATATGCTCTCAGACTACCTTTCCTATCCCTTTCGATGTTAGGGAGTTCATCCACGAACTTCACCTTCCATACATGTGAAATACAGGCCATAAATATAGGTCCAGCCCATATACTGTAAATTTGATAAGTTACAAATTAATTATTCCGTTTCTAAACTGTTCGGCTTTGTTAACTAAACATTTTAGCATATTATTTTTTTTCTTTTTTAAACAAGAATCAAAGTGGGGGCAGGTACAAATGGTAAGCTGGAGCAGTACATTCTTGTTTATAAGTAGCTCAATCTATCGCAAAGTTAATACATTTTTGCTTCTCAAAATTGAAATATTTTTTGTAATGATCAAAAAATACCCTACCGTATTAGATTTTGACACATTTACTGACAAGTCGGTGGACACTACCTTCAATCGCCATTGTGACTTTAGGTACTATTAAGTTCGACCTCGTTGGTAAACTGTCCCCGGGACTATAAAGTCTCGGATTCTCCTGAAACTTGGCGGATGGAAATGTACATAAAGTCCATGGAAAAAAGCATAGAAATATTTTCCCAGTGCAAATATTTCACAATTTCGCAACACCATTGGATAAATATACATAGTAATCTGAACAGAAATGTTTGTCTCACATCTATATTAATTTTTGCTTTGGTATTGCAATTTTGTGGAATCTAAAGACCATTCCCGTGGACTATATTCTATAAATCTGGGTGTTCATGAATACAATGGGAACACTACAAAAATGACAACTCGACTACTATTAAGAGTGAAAATGTAAATTTGGAAAAAAATTCCGCTCAATCTATAACCTTTAAACGTTTGATATGGAAGAAAGAAAAGTGTGCTGATATAGAAATCTTGACCGAGGTTCTCTCAGTGTTTTTTCTCAGTCACAGCAAATACCGAGATGACACGCCCCATCCGATTTCCTTCTCACATTCTCTGCTCCGCTCTGTCTTGGCCTGAGTCAAGGTTGCCTGCTGTATGGGCTATAAATTCAAATAACTTACAAGAAACTTCAAAGTTTTATTGTACCTTCCGATCAAGTAACAAACTGTAATGAAAATGGCAATTGATTAGCACAAAATAAACAAATTTGCCTAATATTTCGGAAACAGAAATTAAAATTTAGTAAACCAAGGATAGGGATCTGAATAATTTACCAAAACTGTTAGCCTGTCAGTAGAAGGTTCTCTTGTGGTTCATTCATTATTGGAGTCACTTTTACAGTGAATGCGAAGAAGACTGTTGTCAACCAACATAAATATAAAATATAGTTGAATGTTGAAAGAATTAAACAAAGACAGGAACTCTTAAGTGTCCAGTGGCCGTAGCTCAGTAGCTACAATATTGGCTTCGATTTAGAAAGGTCTTGGGTTCGATACTAGCGACCGACCATCTTGACTGAGGTTTTTCTAGAATTTTCCTGAATTTCACCAGGAAAATACCGGAATGGTCGCTGGGTACAATTAGTTATATTGTACCCATTCAATTACTAACTACGAATTTGAATTTTGTTTATGGACTTTAGGTATCTAAGGTTCAGGCCGGAATAGGGGAGGGAAAAGGATTCGCAAATGTTGGCCAGGGCCTATGTTGAAGGTGACATCCGGCATTCGCCTGGTGTGACTGAGGAAAATTCTCTGTCATGATGGTCGGCCGCTAATGTTATTGCGTTCGTTTTGATCGAAATTCGAGCCTATCCACCAAAGGCAATCATGTCATAAGTCGGACAGTGTTGCAAACTTTCACCTAACTTACAGACTAATGAATTCGACATAGGGACTTGGTAATGAACTAATGATACACAACATATTTATGATCTTAAATAAAAGGCAACGTCTCATAAATTTGTCTGAAGCTATTTCGCTATTCTACATAACTAAAATTGCTAATTAAATATTGACAGTCGTCACAACAAAGAATTGACTTGCCAAATGCATGACCTTCTTAAGAGCAATAAATCCTTTTCTTTTTATGAATGAATTATTTGGCCCGATTTCCAATCCCGGCCAGGACACTGGAGAATTTTCTTACAGTGTTCCCATGCCTGGCGCTCTGATGTGCATTCAACCTCCTATCCAATTGAGTACCAGAGTATTTCTTAGCATTTTGGAAGGTAAACGCGGTCGAACGTGGGACTGACCACCCCATCTCGTTCGTGCCGTAGGTCGAAAACATGTGAAGCATCTCCACATACCCCATGCACCGTTCACGAAACGTGCACATCACACAGGGGATAGCTTTACCTTTTTTAACAATGTGAATTAGATTTGGATTAATTTAATTAGTTAAATAATAAAATTATCCGTGGATTTCGAAAATGTCATATTTATCCTAATCAGTATGCAAACCCGCACATATTTACTATAAAATTTGATTGCTTAATAAAGCGAGGAAAATATTGAAGTGCAGTTCAAAGGTTCATGCTGTAATTCGCATTAATGTTGTCTACGATGAGTGTGAATTCATTTATGGCCTTTAGGCATCTCAGGCTCAGGTCGGGATAGGGTGGGGGAGGGGATGTTGAAAAGTAGGATGGTGAAAAGCCAAGGCCTACTTTTGCAGGTACCAAAAGTTTTGAATTTGCATAGAGCGACTGAGGAAATATTTGCTATGAGATTCGGAACTATAATTCTTACCTATATATATACGTGTATCACTTACAAAATTGGTACACGTATCACTTACAATCTGGAAAGAGATACTGTTGGGGTAAGACACCCCTAGCACCTCTAGGGGAAAGCGGATGATATGTAAAATCAGTTAGTAGATCATGACTGTCAGATATATCCTTACAGGCTGAGCAACTCACACTACAATGTATTTTGCCGGGTTGACTACTTCCAAGTGGGCAAATCAATTCATTAGCAACCGCTATCTTACAAGTAAACGTAGGCTATCGATGCTTCAAAGCGCCGTTTTTTTACCAAACTTGGTAAAGGAGTAGGGTATATCAAGAAACCACCAGAAAGCATAGTTAAAAGTGCTTTCGTTCATAAAGGCGGAAGCAGTGGCTAAAAGTTTGGTTCATAGGAATAAGCTTTCATAAGCTAAGTAGGAAAAATAAATTAATTAAAAAAGGATTTTAAAAAAACACGCTTTTTAAAGATGGACTATAAAGTAAAAAAATAATAAATTGAATTAATCTTATGAATCGGAAAATAAAAGCGTGGGTGCTCCTGCTTACCTTACCATAAAATCATAATAGCTAAGAGCACCCACGATTTTTTTTCCGATTCATAAGAATTATTCAATTTATTACTTTTTTACTTTTTAGTCCGTCTTAAAAAAGCGTGTTTTTTGAAAAAAAATAATCGTTTTTTTAGTTCATTATATTTATGTCAAGAAGGCATTTTAGCCTTCCATCAAAGGGTAATAAGTGCATTATATAGAATGGATATTAAACTCCCTGTGAGATAGGCAACCCAAATTTCACAAAATAGTTGCGGCGTTGCGTGCATTTAAGGATAATTTTCAATTATTTTAATTAATTAATTACAGTTAAATGGATTATTCTGTCGTATATCTAAGGATTGAATATTGTATTGTAATCGGAAGCAAGCAAGTTTACAAAATTTCAAAGATTGCAAGTTTACGGGAAGTGAGTTTAAAATCGATTGCAAAATTTGTACCCAACAGATAGACAAGAAAGCGAGTTAATAAAAAACGTGTTAATAGCTTACATTTATTTATAAAATGTTTATAATAATGGAAAACAAATACACATTAATGGATATTGATTGGGTAAGTGCACTATCTTTTGGGGGACACGTTAGTCATGGCTGCCATCTTGAATCTTGATTGATTTTTTTTAAATAGGAAGGAGGTCATGTGTATTTGTTTTATATTATTGTAAACATTTTATAAATAAATGTGTGTTTTCCTACTTAAATCATACTATAAAAGCTTATTCTTATGAACCAAACTTTTGGCCACTGCGTCTGTCTTTATGGACGAAAGCACTTTTAATCATGCTTTTCTGATGTATCTTATTCCTTTACCAAGTTTGGTCAAAAAAGCGCTTTGAAGCATCGATAAGTTTACTTGTTAGTTTTTCGATTCCACACCCTGCAGGGAGTGGGAAGAGGGGCGAAAATCCTCTGGATCCCGCTCCAACGGGCGAGAAATCAGCTAGTGGATTCATAAAATAAGAGTATCGAGAAAGCCTGACAATTTAACAGGAAATTTTCTAGTAATTGTAAACGAAAGTGTTTCTTGAGGAGATTATTCAGACAATCCTGGCAAACAATTAAAAGATATAATTACGACACCAAAATGTATTGTATTGTTGGAATTGTAACCAAGAGATTCCTGTCTTTAATTCCACGTGGAACATTTTATTTCCTCGATTTCGAATCCAATCTGAATGATTGATCTAAGATCAGAGCCAGATATAGGGAAAGAGGTTTTACTGGCTGCTTGAATGCCAATTCTGTTCGTTCCTATTATGAATGGCTGAGACACATGCATTTGACGATGTGTCGTAAACGAGACCACGCATTTGCTGATTAACAGGCAATGCATTTGATGAGAAAAATGGATTTTCTGCGACGACAGACGGAAAACAAGAGAGGGAAAGACGGCGGGCGACGTGAGTTGGAGTAGTTGTCCTCAACTCCCCCCACCCCACCCCACCAAATCCATTCTCTCTTTTCCATTCCTGCCATTTCTTGCTTAATGAGAAGTCGTGGGAAGAATGGATATAAAACGCACCCCCTGAGTACGATTGTTTCTAGAACACTGTGATCCTCAGCGGATAAACCAGTCTCTGAAGTTCGAACAGGTAAGAATTCATGAGAACTAGTTCTTCACATCCATTTCTTCAATGATTTCAGATAACAAACCCTCATAATGTGACATTCTCTTTGCCTCTTTTACAGTACATGTTACAATACCATAAGAAAGCTTCTTTGCGAAAATAGAGTATTGCATAATTTGCGTAGTCATTTTTATCTGATTTCCATCAGCCATCACACACATTATTACAACATAAATTGTTACGCAAAATGTTTATTGTTTAATGTTAAAGATATTATACAAAAAAGTAGTTGATTAGATCTGGTTGGTTCATTTTATTTTGCGTATTTTAGTTCACTAAAATATTTGCTATTTAAATTGTAATCTTAGCTGCACGTTAGATACTCCGCCGAATTGTTCTAAACAGTGAATATTAAGTTATATTAGGTTGTATTGCGTTAGCTTAACTTTTATTAATTAGTTTAATTGATCTGTAATTTTTCTTAACGACTCCAGTCCTTCGAAATCAGGTCCGAAATAATGTATTGAATATAGTGATTCCTCGTCAGCGGAGTATCTAAAGAACATCCAGTCATCTTAGACGTAATTGCCTATCTTTATTCTATAAATGTCCATATATGTCTATGTTTATACTTTAAAAGCTTAATTTTATACTTCAGGGCTGGGTTGCAAGAAAATACTTAAGTGTAAAATCTGACTTAAGTCAGACCATCGAGCTCTACATATTACTGGAGTGACCACTTAGTGTAAAGATAGATGCCAAAGCTAACGTTTAAACTTGTTTGTTCACTTCCAGTATAATCCAATGTGGACCAAATTTTCAGTTCTAACTTAGTTTTATACGCTTCTTATCGCTGTGCGGTCCGTTTTTTCATTTAAGAATTCACTCCAGTATTATGTAGAGTTCGATGGCCTGCTTAAGACAGATTTTACACTTAAGTATTTTTCTTGCAACCCAGCCCTGATGCGTAAAACCGCACATTTCCACACTTTTCAATCAATATCTACTTCATCTTCTTAACTAACCCCTTTCCTTTTTTAAAAAAGAAAGTTTATAAACATATTTATTACATTAACAGCGAATCAGTGCTCTGATAAACATACGTACATTTTCTTCTACATTGTAAGCCAGAACATGATTAGTTTTTTTTAGGTATCTGTATAACATCTTTATTAAAACGGAATTTGAGATTTTTTTCTATTTTCGGGAGCGAATTAATGTGACAAAATTTTGCATGCTTAATTCTCAAGGCATTTTTCGCCCTTCGTTTGTAATTTTGACATTCTCTTCTTTACTTCACAATGGTTCGTGGTATCCTCAAATCTTGGAACGTTAATTTAACTCATTTCCCGACGTCATACAATGATGAAATTTTGCACAGCGGCGTAAGTCAGGTGAAAATACAATATTCCATTGTTACTTTCATACATTTCTATATATTTTAAAAGCATATTTTAATACTTTTTTAACATGGACTTCTTTATCCTAAAATAAATACTAGCCTGCAACGATTATAAGTTTCACTGGTTGCATAACGCTTTAGGATTTGGATAACAAAGTATTAGGTTGAAAAAAGTATCCGAACACCGAAATAACTCGAAAAAATAATAATTAAAAAACTTTTTAAAACATACTTTTTTAATCAATTCCTAGTAAAAAGTAAAAAACAATTTTGTTTATGCATGACTAAAAAGAAAAGCATGGGGCGCACCAATTGAAAAATTTATAAAGTGACTGTATATGAGAGCACGCCTCACGCTTTTATTTTTAGTCATGCATAAACAAAATTATCTTTTTTTTTTACTTTTTTAGTTCGAATTATTTAAGAAAAGTATGTCTTTAAAAAGTTTTTTTTTTCGATTGTACGCACAAATAAAAGGTATCTTAAAATTGAGAAAAGTTTTTATCAGTGCACCTAGAAAATGTTTCTTAGAAAGGAGATATCAGCGCTCTCATTGAATTTAAAATGAGAATTCTGAAGTCTCATTTCAAAGAACATTTTTCACGGTGAAGTGATAAAAACTTTTTTCCGAATGTTGAGAAACCTTTTTTTTTTGCTATATAATGAAGGGGTTTCGGGTTCGATTCCTGATAGGGACACTAATGATTCGTAGCTCACATTAAACTGTAGGTCCCGTTCCTAGCACGTCATCTTTATGCGATGGAAGACAATGGCAAACCACCATCTGTTCAACTTACCCAGGAACCTTCGGCAGGATTTGTCTTCGAGGAAAATACCCATCATCATAATTGTATTTATTGTGTATATGTTAGTGTACCTATTTTCAAGACTGTTCGTTTCTAAATATCCAGACTCTGTGCATCTTCATTTGTTTAAGTCGTTAGCGGCAGGTCTTTGGAAGCAAATTTAACGTTTTCAATTCATCCCGGTTTTCCATTTCTCTTTTTCGTCTGAGCGTTCAACAATTCCTCATTGATGTCTGCTTATGCCTCTTTTTCTTTCAAGTATACTTTTAATTCCATTGGTCAATATACAGTATCTCCGTAGGCAATGTCCCAACCAATTTCCTCTTCATCTTCGTTGCTGCTTATCTCTCACCAACTCGTTTTGGTACTTCATCACTATATCTGTAGTTTTTTCCGTTCTCCTTCATGTACATATTTGGTAGGCTTCCTTCACTGCTTCCTAGAATTCACATGGCTACTTCAAACAGTACAATAACAACAGAATAAAAATGGCTTCTCTCTGAATGTCTTTTTTTCGATATTATTATTATTCCCTCGTTTATAATCCTTTTCACATTTCAAATCTTCTCTTATAATACTCCTTAATAACATGAAGCTGCTCTTGGCTGTAGACAATGACCTCTATCTAAAAGCGATACTGGACTGACTGCTACCATTAAAAATTCATGAATATATGAAGCCAGGGAGCACACTTAATCTCATTTGTCCATTTCCAGTCTAAGCCCGTATGGACCAAATTTTCGGTTCTAACTCAGTGTATTACGCTTGATATCGCTGTGTGGCCCGTTTTTTTAAATGTATGCCTTAATTCTTAAGATAAATGTAAATATTATTTGCAGTACTTTCTATTATATGCAGAGTACGGTATACTATTATATGAATAACCCAGGAGTTAAGACTTGAACCAAATGACGGGCCACACAGCGATAAGAAACGTATAAAACTGAGTTAGAACTGAAGATGTGGCTCACATTGGGTTAGACTGGAAGTGGACAAACGAGTTTAAATATTTGCTCTGGCGTCTAACTTTCCACATTAAGCAGTCACTCCAGTATCTTTACGTAGAGCTCGATGGTTGTAGATAACATGTTTTGTTCTAGGACTCAGCATCAGTGCTTAAAAAGTTCCCTAAAATTTGGTGGCCATTTGTAATCACTGGTGGCCTCATAATATACTCGTATAATTTTTATTGACGTTAAACATAAATTATATACATGTCACATAATAATGCACCATCATATTGAAATTATACAAGAACTAGGATGAATTACTATGCAAATAAAAAGAAAGTGAAACCGTTCTCCCTTCTATACTTTTCCTGTTTTCCGGGCATAGTTTTCGAACCAGAACGTCGAAATTAGAATAATTTAAAGCAAAAAACTGGTAGCCAAAATTGGACATTAGGTGTGACTCCAGGTGGCCAAATCTCATGATTGGAGGCCGTGGCGCGCCAATTTTGCATACTTTTCAAACACTGCTCAGCACAGGCACGTATTTGGGGGGTACGGAGGGTTCGGACTCCCCCAAAACTCATAGTTTTATGGAAAATAGTATAACTTCAGGCGTAATTATACATATTTAATATACATGTCATGCCCAGACACACCTTGGACACCCCCTTTCCGGAAGCCCATGGACCCCATCCAAAACCAAGTTCTAAATACGTGCCTGGCTTAGCACCTGTGGATGTCACTTGCAATTATACTACACGCAAGGATTTTGAAAGTTCCAGTTTGGATCAATTATAACAAATAATTTATATTAGAGGTATTAGAATGTGACTGAATGGACAACACAAAACTGGCTTCTACCTGTCTGGAGCTGCTAATAAAATGACAATCAGGCTGTGTTTCTCGAAAACCGCCCACAAAATGGCAAATTACAAGTTGTTCTAAAAGTTACTACTACCTCAGTAAAAAGGGAAAGCACTCGAAAAAAAATAAATCAGATTTGATTTATGAAGTAATTTTAAATCCTGTAAGGATACAACCTTACTGTACGGTATTTGTGGACAATATGTACGCATACTCATACTACCGCCTTCACGAAAGCAGATAGAAAGAAACTTACTAAAAAAATGAGCTTAGATACCTTGATTTACCTTACCACTTTCAGTGTAGTTTAGTAAGAGAAGTAAATAAAGGTCACTGAACACAAATTTCGGGTCAATTTTTCTTTAACTGCTTTTGTTTAGGCGCAGTGTGCGTTGGATAAATAGCGTGAAGTAAGATTTCTCCTTACAAGTTTAAAAACGGCTCATAAACAAAGATCTATGAATTCAAATCTTAAGCATTTTCTTCGTTTCCTCTATTTTCCAACATAGATAGTGACTTTTGGTACATCCTGTACAGTATTTTTCGTTAAATATAGCACTTAAAGAAATCGTTCCTCAATATCAATATAGTACGTCTCCATAACCAGTAAAATGTAATTAACCTACAAAATGTAAATAAAATTGATTTTGTTGATATAGCTACGGGGATAGCTCACTAACACCAAACAAAAGGTCACGGTTGCTCAGTTGGTAGAGCGCTCACCTCTGGTGCTAGGGGTCGTTGGATCGATCCCTGCTCATGCCATGGGGACTTTGTGGTGGACAAACACCGTGTGCGTGGGTTTCCTCGGGGTGCTCCCGTTTCCACGTTCCGCACCCCACATTCCACCAATTAATCCCGTCATCATCCATATGGTCTGAGCCATAGTTGCCTAAATGCCTTAAAATAAAATCCAACACCAAACAATACGTTGGTGCGTGTGGATTAAAAGTTACATGTTATAGTGCAAGATTTCTCAATTGGTGGCCTGCAGACCACATCCGACCCACATGGATATTTCTTTCGATCCGTCATCAAAACAATCATATGTGAGAATATCAATAAAAATAATGAATAAGATCTAAATGTTCCCACTTTATTGACGAGAGTATTGGTAGTTCCTATCTTAGCCGCGAGGTGGAGTGTGCGAGCTTTTATAATCTAAGGTCCACCATCTCAATGATGTCGCTTCGCAAAATATCGACAAAACCTTGTTACTCAGGCTTTCTCTTTTTTTCTTTATTTTGAAAAAGTGATTATTTATAATGGTTACTAATCCATGGACCCCACAAACTTCATATAACTGTAAAATTAATGTTAGTAACCCTTTAAAACACCTAATTGAGAAGGGGTGCTATAGCAATATATAATTTCCTCCCATTTCCGTTGAAAATTTTAATGTATTTTGATAAATACAGGATGTAAAGAAAAGATGGAGACAAACTTCGCAATATGAATGCTGACATCGAAAAAAAAAAGAAATTTATATAAACATGGATCGAATTTCGCTTAATTTTCCAGATACAGTTTTTCCAACTTGTAAACCGAAATTGATCGCTTCCAATGGAAAATACAAGTAGAATAAATATTTCGCAAGATATCAGAAACGAAGCATTAAAGCAGAAGCTTCGGGACTTGATTCGTATCAATACTGTGGTCATTAGGAGCTAAAATGCCCACATATTGTGATTATCAGTGTTGCCAAATTGACCCAAATTTTATTATTTAAAATCACATTACGCCTCTTTATTCGATATTTGGTATTCCGAAATCATTGTAAACATCACATGTGAAGTACATAACGCAGTGTTGCAAACTGTGAACAACATACAAGGTGAAATATACAGCATGTGCAGTTTCAACCTTTAACGTGATATTATATTAACAGTTTGCAACGATGCGTTCTATACTTCACATATTATGTTCACCATCACTAGAAAGTACCACACATTCAATAAACTGACATAGTGCAATTTTAAAAAAACACTATATACCACGTTGGCAACACTGACAACCAGTTGGCATCATTTTTAACGCTTTATGTATATTCACCACATTCATACAAATCCCCTTCTGAGAACTAAATGTTATTTTAATGAATCTTTTCTGATTCCTGGTGAAATATCCATTGTTTTAACCATTGTATGGAGACGATTTTGTGCTGCAAATGACAAACCTTGTATGGGCCGTGGTGGCTTAGTGGTAGAACGCTGATCTCTGGTGCTTGGGGTTCTCGGTTCGATCCTATCTCGTGCCATGTGGGTTTTGTGGTGGACAAACAGCGTGTGCGTGGATTTACTCGGGGTTCTTCTGTTTCCTCCCACTGACTTCATTCCACCAATCAACTCGTCATCATCTATACGGCCTGTGCCATAAGTTGCCTCAAGACTTTAAACAAAATTCAAAACGAAATATTTCGAAAACGAAGCACAATTTGACCCATGTTTTCTGGACTTGTTTCTTCTTTCGGTATCAGGATTCACCTTTGAAAGTTTGTCTCTATCTTTTCTTTACACCTCGTATATGTCTATGATGTTTTGATTGTGATTAAATTTCCTATACTATTATTACTACATATTTATGATGGGCAAATCGTTTTCTTCTCAGTATCTCCCAGCACACTCCAACCATGCAGAAGTCAATGATGTACCTGTGCATTATGCTCGTCGCCATCACTGTGCTAGTTCAGTGTGCTGCAGCAGGATACAGGAAGCCACCTTTCAATGGAAGTATATTTGGCAAAAGAGCAGGTAAGCAGATCGCGAATTAAAAAAAAAAATGTGCCAATATCAATGCTTATAACTTAAGCCATGACATCACAAAATTACGTTGTCATTGCACCGTCAGAAATGTGTCCGAACAGAGAGGAGTTGGCGGATGGAAGAGAAGTACTCAAAGCAATGGCTAGGGACAGAAGAATTCAGCGACTCGCGAAAGTTTTAAACACTCAAGAGATCATATAGAGTAGATAGATAGCTGTTAACATTTTGCGAAACACGTGATTCTTAACTCACGAAATAGACGCGAAATTTGGAACGTTTGCTTCCATCCACAAATTCCGAACTGTACTCAAGAAATTCATTCATTCACAAAAATAATGACAAAATAATCGGAAAATAAATATGAGATTCATCTTCAAAAATCTATGATCGAACTCGCGCAGCACGAAGAATGTTAGAAAGTAGTACGCTAAGTCCTCCATAGATGGCAGCAAATTTGCGAACATTCTTTGTCATCTTGCGGAGGAAATACGATGAACTTAAACTCGCCAACGAAGGAGTGAATGCTATTCAGAGTTATTCATGGGTAGTCATTGAAAGTTTCCAATGATGTTAGAACTATAGGTTAGGTCAAATTAAAAAAAAAAGAGCGAATCCGAATTAATGCTATTTCGCAATCTTGGTAAGAATAGCCAGAATTTAGAAGTGTGATAAAAACTTAAAGTAAAAGTGATCAGCTAATCCCTGAAAGTAAAGGAAGCATGTATCCGGTATGTTAATCTGTCACTGACATTTTTTGTGATGAAACTATCATTTTAAGTCTTTACTCCTTTCGTAAATTCTAGCTGTGCACACCAAAATGGCGGACTTACATTGATTCGGATTCAGTTTCTCTTTTCGCTCAACCTCTAATTCTATAGCGTCAATGACGTCACGTGTGAGGCAGTCTGTTAGGCTGGTTTTTCATGTACACACTATCCGCGTGCTTTGTTTATGCTTTCTGTGAGTAGCCAATAGAAATACTTAAACACGCATTTCTCAGCCAAATCGCAAGCAAAGCACGCGGCTAACATACTACATTTAATACACAAATAATACACATACTACAAAGCCGGCCTTAGTTCTATAATCGTCAACAAACAACATTTAAAACTTGGAAGTAAAAAAATAATTAAAAATCGTTTCAAATAGAGTCCATACATTATTTTAAAAATTTACTACAATCTTTAAAGGCAGTCCTTAGCCAAGCTATAAAGGGCAATGAGGCCCTGAAGAGAAACAAGTTGCTTATTCGACCATTAGGAAACAGATTTACACAAAGTTAATTGTGGAATTTGGCAGAGTGGATTTGCGAATATAGACCATATTAGGGATGCCTGGATTAGGGATGCCTAAGTGCCCTCTTTACAGGGTAAAGCAATAATTACTCCGTGAAAAGAAATTTGGTGAGCTCCTATGTTTCGTATTTAACCTATCTCTGGAAGCAACTATTTGATTCGAAAGCTATGTGATTTCCGTAATGAAATATACCAGGTGATTCAAATTTGTACAGATTTGACGCAACTTGAAATTAAGCATATCAAATGCAAGCGAGACCATGTACTGCATCTCTGACGCTTGCTACATGCTCCGCCCGCCATCTTAGATTCATTTTTTTAAATGACAATAGTGACAAGTGACATATCAGTTACATCTGAACTTTTCTCAGCATGCCATCGGTGCTATAGTTTCACTGTCTAACCGTTCTCAACTTATTGCATGTCACATGTTACGTTAGGCGTGTATGGAACACTCCATTTAATTTCTGCAGATTGTATAGCACATGAAGGTACTCATATGAAATGTTAATGAGACAAGGTACTGCGTCTCTTCGTTAGCCATCTTGAATCCATTATTTTGGATTTAACCTTTCTTTAGAAATGGGAATAGGGCAAGTGACATATCAAATACATATGAAATTTTCTCAGAAACTCGCTGATGGAATTCGCTTAAACTTATCTTCAACTGTTCTCAAGTTATTGCAATGTAATTGTAAAGAACGCCGTTTTAAATTCCGTAGTACTTGTAGCACTGATCGAAAATGGCCAAATAGAATAACAACGTATCGGCTATTACCAGATAAGCTAACAACTGCAAAATTTCCGATGGGCATCCCATTACCCATAGTACAGTTGTGAAATATTCACAGGGTTAAACAAACAGGAAGTGATTGTAATAAACCGAAAAGCACTGGCCTAAAATTGCAACTCATGCGGGAGCAGTAACTGTGCTGTTGGTTAAAGGTCAGATGAAAAGCACTTGATATATGTAACGAGAATTTGGTCTCAGTCAAAGCTCCATTGTTTGTGTCTACTACAATCACAAATAGCACCCGCGTAAACTGCAAATACTATATATTTGAATTGGAATTTGAATTTTATTTAAGGCCTCTCGGTATCTTTGGCTGAGGCCGCAAATGAAGGAACTGAAGTATCAATTGAGTGAGGATGATCTGAATAGGCGTCTTCTGTTTTGCAAGAGGACTCTGAAAGAACTTGGAAGTAATCTAACTTTTGCTTTAAAGATACTTTATGTACTAATGAAGACTTTTGACACCAATCCACATTGGTTTGTGCGTATTGGGTTCCATCGGTATTGGAGCGGGCGGCATGGCCAGTTGAGTGGACCGGACACATTTCCGCCCACCGGAAACTCTAATTTACATGGAATAACTTGAGAACGACTAAAGATAAGGTAAAATAATTACATCAGTGACCTGAAAATTTTAAAATGTATTTGATATGTTACTTGCTCCTATTCCCATTTGAAAACAAAACAAAACAAGAAGTTGAATCCAAGATGGCTGATAGAGGAGTCAGTGATTGCCATGGAGCTCTACGTAACGATACTGGAGTAACTGCTTAGTGTCGACAGAGACGCCAGAGTAAATATTTAAACTCGTTTGTTCACTTCGAATCTAATCCATTGTGCACCGAATTTTCAGTTCTAACTTAGTTTTATACGCTTCTTATCGTTGTGCGGTCCGTTTTTTTTTTAAATTTAAGTAAGTCTTAATTCCTGAGTTATTCATATAATAGTATACCCTATTCCTCTGCATATGAAAAGAAAATACTAGAAATAATATTTACGTCTTTTTGCAAGAATTAAGACACAAAATAAATAAAACGTGCCGCACAGCGATATCAAGCATAAAACACTGAGTTAGAACCGAGATTGGGGTCCATATTGACTTAGACTGGAAATGGACAAACGGGAAGTGTCCTCTCCCGCCCCTGTCTTAACATATTCATAAAATTTTCAATTACAGCAGTCAGTTCAGTATCGCTTTTAGATAGAGGTCATTTTCTTCTCATTTACATAGCGTATGAGCACATTCATGTTGTGCATAATCTCTAGAAATTATATTGATAGTTCGGTACATACCTAATGTAAGATGCAATAATTTGAGAACGGTAAAACTAATTGCATCAGTAATATCCCGACAAAATTTTTGATGTCATTGATTATGTCACTTTTCACTATTACGATTTTAAAAAAAGTTGAATACAACATGGCAGACAGAGCATGTAACATACGTCAGAGATAAAGTACTTTGTCTCGTTTACATTTAATATGTGGTTACATTCATGTTGTTTCAAACTGTAGAAATTATATAGTTCCCATTTGAATCAGCCGGGTACATTTCACTAGGGAAATCACGTCATTTTCCAATCATCTAGATATAATTACGAAACGTAGGAGCTGATACGATTTCTTTTTACGTTCAAGACTGTCAACCGTTGAAGTTTCATGAAATCTAAATGTATAACTTCAGGAGTGCTCCTTGTCAGTGGAAACTTAATTCACCAGAATAAATACACATAAATAAACACTTTAACCGAGTAACCTGATTTAATACATTTGATCTAATTCGCGTACATTGAGATTAAGTGCTATTGATAAAAGTTATTACATTAATTGACCAAGAAACCTATTGATATTTTTGACAGTTCATATGTTGGTCAAAGTAGTATTTTCTTTCGACATTGTTTTACTGAAATCTTTGTGTTGTATTTTGCAGACTATGACGGCACAGGCAAGGCCCTCTCAGCCCTCTGCGAAGTTGCTTCAGAAGCCTGTTCAGCTTGGTTTCCATCAGCTGACGCGAATTAAGAAGTCTAGATATGGTAAGAGGATTGAGCCCTGAGCTATTCCTTTCACTAATTTTTGTAGTACATCTCCCTGATGTGCCCACCCGCTAGTGCGGGGGTCAAAACGCTTGATAGGTATCTTATGGGGAAAAAATATGGCCACTCAGTGTGAATCTTGGGCTTAAACATCTGCCTATATGGTCAAATGAACAACCAAGAGTGTACATTTGGTTTAAATTGGTCCAACGGTAGATTTGAAGATATACAATGTATGTATTGGGACCAATCATAACCTACCTGGTCAAGGGAAGAATCTATGAAAACTTTGCTGCAAATTCGTCCAATCCTGTGGATTTGTTCAGTGGAGCAGATCACGGAATCACACGCCGTAGCTGCTTTTCCAACCGCTATTTATATTTCGTTCATGAAATAACAAGAGGTAGCTGAGGTAAAAGTGTGGGAGTTACCAATGATAGCTTGCGGCGAAAAGCCCCAGCACGTGAAGGGACTTCATCGCATCGATACCACAGCAGAAGTACAACGAATTCAAATAGATTTCAAGTTTGAAAAGCTTCCTCGCATAACTCCTAGTTTCAACAAACTTGAATTAGGTTAGTTATAACAACAAAGTCACTTATGTCGTTTCAACAAGTTTGTTTCATGGTTCAACACAGTATCAAGGTTGGCAAACTCAAAGCAAATGACTGACAACCTTGTTGCAAGCTGGTATGCTATGTGAGTTGGGACAAATATATATAAACACTGGACTGTTCTCTGCTAAAAATTTATTCTAGAATTCTCAATTATCTAGAAGAGTTTAGTGTAATCTTGAAAATATATTATTGAGAGTTGTTTTATTCATCAGGAGTTTTTGAAAAGTGAGTTTCGTTCAGTTTCATTTCCTTTTCCTTAATTAAAGGAACGCGTTTTTGTTCATAGTTCTTTCATTTAAAAATGGAATCAGGACTCCTTTAAAAACAAAAATGTCTTCCCACAATGTTTTCTTGGGGATTCTTTATAATTCAAGTTATATTTAACAATAAGTATAAATGTAAAGATGTTTATAGATAGAGTTTATACAAACTAATATGTCAGCATTGCGAGCTGTTTTATATTTTACTTACGAACTTTTTTTCTCCTATAATAAACTGCTTTGTAAACAGAATTTTCCCCAAGATTGAAATATTCCCTTTTGTAGATTATTACATTCTTTTCTTTAGTTCACAATGGTTCGTGGTGTCCTCAAATATCGCGACGTAAAAATAATTTAACTCATTTCCCGACGCCATACAATGATGAAAATTTGCACCGCGACTAAGTCGGGTGACAATAAAATATCCCATTTTAACTTTTATATATTTCTATATTTTAAAAGCATATTTATATATTTTGTTTTAATATGGACTTCTTTATTTTAAAATAAAAACTAGCCTGCAACGATGTTGTGTTAGACGGATTGCAGAGCGCTTTAGGATTTGGGTCACAAAACATTAGATTAAGAAAAAAGTGTCCGAACACCGAAATAACTCGAAAAACAAAAACAATAAGAAAACTTTTTAAACACATACTTTTCTTAAACAATCCGTACCAAAAAGTAAAAAAAAAAAAAAAAGTTTATGCACGACTAGAAAGAAAAGCATGGGGCGCGCCAATTCAAAAATTTATAAAATGAATCTATCTGAGCGTCCATGCTTTTCTTTATAATCATGCATAAACAAAATGATTTTTTACTTTTTGGTACGAATTGTTTAAGAAATGTATGTCTTTATTTTTTTTTACTTATATCATTTCTGTACCTGAGATAAGCGCGTAAGTCACAAATCCTATTTTCGAAAAAAAAAAATCCTACTTCCTTTCACATAGAATTTAAACGGGTAAACTGCAGAATAAACATTGTTATTTACATTATTAATATGTTTACTATCAGAATCAAGCAATCATTATTTGAGGCCTTCCGAATACTGTACAAAACTGCGTGTTGACCAAAATTGGACTTAGGCGCTTTTAGCTCTCAGGTACAGATTTAAGAGTACAGAAATTGGGGCTGGTAGACATAGGAATCCCCAATTACTCTAAAATGGCGTAAAAATATTCAAAAGTAATAGACTGCAGTGGTGTAGTGGCAAGATTGAACTATGCAAAATGGGAAAGCAGGACTTTGTGCATCTGTTTATTCGGAGTAGTCCTCGCTAAGAGACATAACCCATAATACATGTTAAGGAGGGGCCTGTTCACCTTCTGTAAAGTAATCATTTTACTAATACATGTCTATAAAAAAAATCTTAAAAGGCAGAGGTACTGGCTTGTATACCTTCATAATCTGCGGATTGAATTGACTTGAATTCCATTTATGATGATAGGAGAATTTGGCTCAGGCCGTAGATAAGGAAAGAAGTAGGAAGGAAGTCCGCCGGGGTTAAGTTTGAAGGTGCCATCCCGACACTAGCCTGGTGTGGCTGAAGAAAAACCTTGGGAAAGAAACCAATGCTCTACCATAGACTTGTCATAGAACTCATGCTTGTCTGAATGTGTCTACACAGTATGTAGGTTATGATTTTTTTTTAATTTTGAATGTTGAATTCGAAATTTTATATTGTATTACACAATGAAAGGCGCTTTCTTTTATTTCCTGTTTACTACGCTGTTCAGTAATTCCGTAAAGTTCTTTTCATTTCTAATTCTCTTATATTTCGTGTGCTTTTCTCACGGAATGAAGTTGAGAAATATGATTATTTTTTTCTTCTGTTCCAGGCTGCAACAATGGCAACGCTGATACGAGGTCTCTACGATGTCGTCTCCGGTGACATTGAACCAATCAGAGGCAGACAGTTTCACATCTGAATGCGTTGCAATATCAACACTTCTTTGTAAACTTACTTTGTCTTAGAATGAAAACTAAATAAATCATCACCTTCTCACAGAAACCACTCGACTTCCATTTTGTTTTGTCAATTTAAACCTCTCTCTCTTTTAGCGGTTCCTTTTAGGGCATCGTTTTGTCTGTAACAATCATAGAGTTAGGAACAAAATAGAGAGAACATACATGACGTCAGATGAAGCCAAATTACGATTCACTGACAGCCATCTTGTGTGGCCCCATTAGAGTCCCTCTATACCGAGTACTGTGAGGATTGCCTTTTTCGATAGGAGGATGAGTGCACCTCAGAGAGGCAATACTCGGAAAAGAGGGTCTCTAAATATGGGATCAGTTAATATGGCCGAAATGACTCGTCTCTTCCGTCTCTTGGTTTCATTCCCCTCTCCAACAAAACAGCCTAAGGTTCCCTCTATTTATATTCCTAACTCTATGGTAAAAAAAGATTCTTAGGTTCGGAAACCGTTTCAATGATAATGAAGATCATGTTTTCCCATCCCGTAGATTACAACGCAATGGGACACGAGGACTACTCTTACATCTAATGCGTTTTAGTTATTAAAATTTTGCGTTTGGATTCAGTTTCCGTGATGACGAGACTCGATTATCAAGTCATATTGAAACATCACGTAAGAAGAGCTGAATATATTTCACTTAAATTTGACATCACTGTAGGCTGATTTATCCTACAAGCTCTAGTCATATCAACATGTTTGGATAATTACCGTCCCCATGGTGACGGGGCATATTTTAAGACCCATATTCACGCATCAGATGAGAATGGTCCCGTTCTACCGTTCGAGAGTTTCCTGGTTCGACTCCACCGCTCTGCAGGACTTTTTCACACTGACTTGAAATTTACAATGTTTCCCAAATTGATTCATTATCTGAAGAACAGGTGTGAAAGGTGATGGAAGAGCTTGTTGGGGACTATGAATAAGAATACATTGTTTATTCATTACTGCTATTCATTCATTTACTTCAGTGGTTTTTCTAGATGTATATTGAAGGTGTTTCCTTCGTTTTATTAGACATGGAAATGATACTGCCTAAACGTATCAGATTTTAATACTCTAAAAATTGCATCTAGATACAGATACACGGTACTGTATTTAATAAGTAACGAATAAAAGATACAAATACTTCTCAAAATAATCTCGATACTTCCCCGATACCTTTGACGGAAGCAAATATACGAGGCTCATTCAATAAGTGCTTAGAAAAAGAAAAAGAAATTATTTTAGGTAGATTCTTTATTTTACAACGTAATCTCCCTTTAGCTCGATACACTTTTCCCAGCGTTTCTCCAACATTTTTAAGCCGTCCAAAATGTAGGATTTCGAAATGTCCTCAAAATAGGCATCTGTTTGGGAGATGACCTGCTCGTTCGGCATGAATCTTTTTTGCCGAGCCATTTTTTTTAAGTTTTGAAAAAAAAAAAAATCACTGGAGGCAAGTCAGGTGAATACGGTGGATGTTGTAATGATTCGAACTTTTAATTCCATAATTTTCGCCATCGAAACTGCGAAACCCGTGCATTGTCTTGATGGAAGAGCAAATGCGGCCCCCATCTTGCCGAGACTTTTTCACACCCAATGTTTACGTGCAAAATTGAAAACACTGTACCTTGTGATATGCCTGTAGTCTCAACTATTTTGCGCACTTTGATTCGTTGATCATTCAAAACCAAATCGTGAATTTTGTCAATTATTTCGGAGGAAGTCACTTCCACTGAACGTTCCGAAAGATGTTCATAATTTGTGGACGGTCACGTTTAAACTCATTTACCCAAGTGTAAATAGTCGCAAACACTGGAGCAGATTTGCCATCCAACTTGGCTTTGATCTCTTTTGGTGTTAAGCCTTTTAAATAGAAGTGTTTAATCACCGCGCGAAACTGATTTTTTCTATTTTATTTTAAACAAACAAATTTTGTTGCTATGGAACTGAAACCACGGGATGGATATAGCTGAAACTTTAAGAGCAGCCTAACGAGAGATGGCGCTTAATAAGAAAAACCTCTTTCGATTCTACGAGTGCCATCTCTTGGATATTCTACGGACTCATTGAAGGACCCTCGTAAAATAAACATTGATGCAGAAGAGCTGCATATAACATTTCTATTAATAACAAAACTAATACACAAAACACAAAAGACTATAAACTCATAAACAAAACTATAAACAAATAAACACTGGCAATGAAATAATGAATAAAAAGGTTTAATTAAATAGGTATCAAAGATAGATGAAACGCAAAGCCATACTTTAGTTTATTATTATTATTCCGAAGACAGTGAATGTTTGCAGGTTCTATTAATTGGATTTCAGTAACAAAAGATTTTCAAACATTACATCTGACAACTGCCCTCTTCTGTAGTGCAAAATAATATCTTGCTATACTGAACAGTCTTTCCAGTGCAATAGTCGACGGAATAGCAGTATAAGGGCTGATTTTCATGAAATCTTGCGTTGCTTGCGATTTAGGTGAAGAGCTATTAGAAAGACGTGTTACACTTACCTTACAATAAAACACGCTGTAAAACACATGTTTCAATTGGCTACTCACCCAAATTGCAAGTAAAGTAAGCAACACAAGCTTTCATGAAAATCAGCCCTTATACTTTAGGGAGATTTTTCTTTATCGCAGGAATATGTTTTAAATGTTCAACACTTCTCCCATTAGTTACGTTCGATTACTATATCAGTAGGAGCAAAATGTTGGGTGAGGAGTATCACATACTAAATATGATTAAAATAATGTGCATATTTTTCTCTCTAAAAGGTGCTGGTAATATGCCACTTACCATTATGTGTTTCTTCAAAATAAAATAATGATATGTTTGTAGAAAGAAATCGGTCCACAGGTAAACATAAATTTTTGGCTTTAAATATTTTTACGTATCTATGTTCTTGTTTTGTTCATTTTTAACACAAAAGAATTCTTTTAATACCGACCACGCGAGAATATTTTCTTCAATTTGTACTTCCGCTTTTGATTACTACGTGAACATGTAAGGGCTGCTTTCCTTGGAAGCTTGCGTTGTTTGCTTTGCTTGCGATTTGGGTGAGTAGGCAATTGAAACACGTGGTGTAGTTTTATTACGTGTTTCACTTGGCTAATCACCAAAATCACAAGCAAAGGAAACAACGCAAGCGTGTTTAAAAATCAACCCTTAGGCGTGTTTTTTCTTGGATCCTTCCTTCAACGACTGGA
>JAGDQP010031512.1:0-21897 GCA_022664845.1 Lepisma saccharinum
CTTATCTTATTTCATTTGTCCTTTTTAAATTTGGCGCCAACTGCGCAAACTATGTGTTTGTGTTCACAATTTGTTCAAGCTCTTTTTTTAAACACCTATCAACTCACCCCTTTTCTCTAGAAAGTGAGTTTGCATACAAAAGTCATCTGACAAAACCCAAACACAAAATGTAGACTTTAAAGTATAATAGTTCCGTTCAAACAAAATTGAAACATTCATGACGAAATACAACTCTTTACACATATTAAAACCATACTATGCGTTAACTTAAAATCGTTGGCAAAGTAACGACAAGATTTTACCTTATCCTTCCATATGTAGTTCCTCAAGTGTATTTGTTCCCAAAACACATAAATTCGATATCACAACTTACCAAGCAGATCATAATTTCTTTACGTAAGAAATCAAACAAGTATGATTTCATTTCTTTGCACATATTTACACAAAACACAGAATTACCAACAACGTGAAATAGCTTCTTTTATGTACAAACACTCATCCTTTTCGCATGGACTGCAATACTTACCCAAATGGCAATGATTATGCCTTTTCATATGTGGTAAACTATCACCAAAATATTTATTTAACATCATTTCAACCGTTTCGAAATCATATTTTATTCCATTCAATTTTATATATTGTGATTCCGGAACTGGAACTGTCTTATTTGATGATTCTTTGACATTAGGTTTATCAACATTGGTGTCAACTTTAGGTTTCTCAACATTCTCAGATTCATCAAATTGGAAAGAAGAGAAAAAATCATTTTCTTCTGTAACTGATGACATGCATTTAACTTCAACTATGTTATTCTCTCCTGATGCAATAGATTGGTTTTCACAATTCCCAACAGAATTAAGTTTAATTGATACCAAATCCCTCTTCTTCTTCTCCTCTGAAGTTTCTTCATTCAAAATTGAATTATTTAAAAATTCATCCTCATTAATAACAGTTTTAGTTTGGTTAACATGAACTGTCAAAGGTATAAAATTTGGCTCTACATATGACGAGATATTCCCAGTAACAGTTTTGTGGCTAAGTTCCTTTAATGCAGCTTCTAAATCAGTCATTTTTTCTTGGAAACTTTGTTTACTCTGTAAGGTAGTTTGTTCTAATCTCGACACATCCGTTTGAATACCTTGAAGTTCTTTTCGCAATAACAGTATCTGTTCCTCCGAATTGTAATTTGACTTAGAATCAGATATGGAATGATTCCTATCTTCTCTGCCAAGAAACTCTGTTGATTCTAAAAGTTGTGATGGAAGTATATTATTGAAGGTATATAAAATGAATTGCTTCCAATTAGGGAAGAAAGAAGTAATTCCTTTTCGACCCAGGATAATAGATGGTAAGGAGTATTTGGTTATGAAAAAAGTTAATCTTTTAGTGACAGTACCATAGGAACAAGATATTTCTGTAGTGGCCATAATTTGTAATCTTCCACCAGTTATCGAACGTAGAAAAGCATAGTTTGGCAATTTATTTCCTTTTATACCCAGCGCATTTGCTGTGTTATAATCTATTAAGTTGTATGAACACCCAGAATCCAACATGACTTCCATGCTTCTTCCTTGTATGATTAATGGAATTACTAAAGTATCCTGTTCTTTATTAAATCCAACCTCAGTAACATTATTGACCCAAACATCATTAATTGATATACCAACTTCAATGTTCTCATTTTTTTCAACTGAGTCTGATGCTTCACCATTAGGTACATCTACTATATTAACTTTAGTTGGTGGTAGACCTCTTTTCCTTGCATAACATTGACTTTTAAAATGATTCTTTTTTGGCAATGACCACAAACTTTTCCAAACGCAGGACATCTATTCTTAGGATGACTGTATCCACATGAACGACATTTAGTTACGTTGGATAAAGACTGCTCAGAGGTTTGGAACCTCTTCCTTTGACCAGAACTGCTAGGCAAATTATTTTCCTTGATTGCATTAACATTTGTTACTTTTAAAGCATTCGAAAGCAATCTACTCTGGCTTTCAACAGTTTCGAATTACTGTGCAATTTGGATGGCTTTCTCAAACGATAAATCATCCTCAAGAAGTAATCTTTTTCTTAAGGAAATATCATACACACCTAAAACCAGCTGGTCTTTACAGGCCTCATTTTCAAAATTACCGAACTTGGCTTTAGCTGCCTGTTTCTTTTTGTTCTACATAATCTTGGATAGATTGTCCCATCTGTTGAATTAGCATGTGAAATGTATATCGTTCAGTCGTTGTATTCGAAGGTTTCACATAGATTTTCATCAACCATTCTGCCAATTTACTAAATGGTAATTTAGTTAGGTCATTCGGTTTTACCATATCCTTCAATTTAGTATAAATTTCAGGTGAAATTGATGTCAACAGAATCTGTTGCTTCTTTTCAGTAGTGAGATCATGTATAGAAACTATATAATTCAAATCTCTCAAGATAATTTTCGATAGACTCTCTCGACTCATCAAAGCTATAATAATTCATCTTAGATTCAGCCATGATGAGTGAAGTAATATGCTAAGTTTTATAATTCTATTCACGTAGGTATCGAAATCCAATATCATTCGTCGCCATTTTAATATCTTTTGCTTTGTATCTAATTTGCTAAAAGATATCATACAAAGTAAATCAATTTCAGACATATGCAATATTGGTTGCTATGCGTTATTTATATTGTCAATTTACCTTCTTTGAGGCTAGTCAAATCTACATTAGCCAAGTACAAAAAGATATGCTTATTACCCTTACACAAGTTATATTTCATTCCACCAGTTTACCTTATTTGTCTGTAAGTACATTATTCCAAGATCTCTTGGAAACACTTTTATATTCTTCCAGACTAAATATATTCTTATTATCCAAAAGCTCATTGCTGTAACTAACATTTCATCATGGCATTTCTTTCTAAAAACAAGAAACTAAAACATTCTTATCTTATTTCATTTGTCCTTTTTAAATTTGGCGCCAACTGCGCACACTATGTGTTTGTGTTCACAATTTGTTCAAGCTCTTTTTTTAAACAACTATCACTGTCCATTTTTTAAAACAATTTATTGAAATCTAATTTATCGATACATGGAAACTATCTATATATGGAGGCTAACAAAATTATTGCATACAGAAAATATTTTGTTTTGCCAAAATATGTATTACAAAAAAATCTAAAGAAACCGCACACAATCTTAGTCTCTTAAATATAAATATAATATATACATAATAGTGTGCAATCTTAGGTAATAGTAAACAGTGTATTGTTTTTTAAAAAAACGTAAACAGCTTATAAGTCTTAAATCTTGGCAGTGTACTGTACTGAAAGCGTAAAAAATGAATATAGTGGTTCGTCGTCATATGATCATGTTCTTGTAACAAGTAGGCAATAGTATTGGCCGTTAACCATATAATAGCATTATAATTTCGTTACGGGATATAATAACAATTCCGGGAACAAAAATATATTTTCAACAAGTATATTTCTAACAACAGCTTTCATGATTGTACCAGCAATTTTGCGATAGCAACAACAAATATTTAGTGACTGTATACATTGTCGTATCATGTGCTTACAATATGGGCATATATTGGAGCCATTTTGATAAATGGAACGAAGTTTTTCTGGGATATGCCAAATTTGATAAATGATTTTATACCATTGTGATCGTAAGTTCATGTTCAAAGTTTGTGAGGATATATTAATCCATTTTTGAGATCAGTTTCTAGCAGGGAATTTTTTCATAATATGGGGAATTTTTACCCCATTACTCTGACGTAAATAAATATATAATTGTTTAAGATAAAAAATCTTTTATGAATGCCTACTGATTAAAGCATACTTCATTTCCAGTATCGTATCTCTTAAAAGTGGATATTGTACAGCCCATTGATATATTGGAACAGGGTCTTGTAATTCTAATACAGCAAAACACATCTCAACAACAGCAACTGTATAACTTTGAGCAACAGAAGCCATTATTTCTAGAGTACAGTGTAACTGTAAGGCATGGGTCTGAGTTGCAAAATCGATTTCCTGTAAACCACCTTCATTCAGTGGTTGTACAAGTTGATCATATGCAACCTCGAAAAAGTGGTGTTTCCACAAAAAAAATCGTTGCTTCACTATTTACTTGTTTTACAATTTTAGGCGAAGAGGAGAGTACCTAGGCTATATAGCACAAAATGGTCTAAGCTCGTTGTTTTAAAAACATAATTCTTTCATGTAAATTAAAATTTCTAGGGTTATACTTAGCCAAAATCCCCTTAAATTTATTTATATCTATTTAATAATTCTTATGTTGAGATTTAAAAGGTGATGCACTCCAAGAGATACCAAGTATTTTAAGGGAAGCAACTACAAGAATTATGCCTTTGTATTCCTAAGGATCTGCATTAAGTAACAATATTTTGGATTTATCCTGATTCAATTTTGCTCCTGAAATCTGCACATATTCAGAAACTAAATTTGTTACAACATGTAGTGCTTTACTATTATTAACAAAAAATATGTACATCATCAAAATAACTTTGAACCGAAAGTACCTTAGTATAAATTAACCCTTAGCGCAGTTATTAACGGAGAAATAGAGATACTAAATAAAATAGCTGATAAAGCATCTTCTTGTAAAACATTTGGTTCTATATTACTACTTTTCGTGAGTTTATTATTAAACTTAATTTTGGATGTTCTATTTGTATATATTTGTTTAATCATGTTAATAAACTGAGATGGGATACCACATCTCCGGAGTAGTTGAAAAAGATAGCAATGGCCTACCCTATCAAATGCTTTAAAAAAATCTAGAGAGACCACTGCAGACCTGGGTGTTTGATGTCTATAAAAATACTCTATAAAATCCAGAACATCAGATAACAATATTGAAATTAATTTATTGGACCCATGTCCATATCGGGTCGGGTCAAGTAGTCTATCAACTATCATGTGTAGCCTGTGGGCTAATAATCGTGACAACCATTTACTTTCTACATTACACAATCGTCTATATGAACAGTTGGAGGTATTTCAGGATCTTTGAATTTAATTCTATTTTTTTAGGTTATACCATCGCTACCTGGGTATACTTTCAAATTTCCTGCTAATAAAGCATTAGTAACTTGAGTTTCTGTAAATGGGCTATATCATAACTGTAAATAATCTACTGTTAACTTATTTGTTACAGATTGCAATAGTGGTTGAAAATCCGCTAATTGCTGATTTTACCGATATAATGTAAGGAAATATTCAATAAATATTTTTTTTTATTTGAGCACCCTGTATATAATGATCATCCTTTGTTTTAATTTCATTTACATATTTTTGTTTATTTCTATTTTTTCCTACTTAATATGTTTCAAACTTCGCACCTTTTTCATATCAAAAGTAGCTATCTTACTTATCTCAATAGTATCATAGTACTGTTCTTTATAAACAGATTTGTCCTTAATCTGTTTTTTTTTTCATATACACATCTTGTCCCTCGTCACGAACCTTATAATATTCATGAAGCAAATGTGAGTAATATTGAATTTGGGAATCATCCCTTTTGTACAAATCTCTTCCAAAAATATTTACTTCTCCGAATCAAATGTTTATTAATGGTACCATCCAAGTATTCCAACATAGTACAATTGTTGGACCGAGAATTAGTTAAATGAATCAATTTTTGAGCAATTGCTTGAACTTAATCGTGATCTTTGAGATGTCTGGTAGGAAGGGTTCAAATGAAAGATTTCTTAAGTGTTTTCTCACAGGTTAAATTTATAGACATTATATCACTTTTATGATCAGAAAATGCTATAGGTACCATTCTTACATTGTGTATATATTGTAACAGTTCTTTGGATACGTAAATTTTATCGAGTCTAGAGGCCATATTATTTTTTACATACATACATCCTGGTAAATTTGGAAAATAACGCCACGCATCAGTGAGATTAAAAGTATTAATCACATTTTCAAGCTCTACTGATTTGCGTATGGAAGTAGTGGATTCAGATTGATATATATGAACATCAAAATCCCCTAGCAAAATAAATAATCCTTTACGTTTACGCATAGCATTAGCTACTGTGGTTTGAAAAAAAATATTCTCGCTCGTCTCGATTATTCCAACCACTCGGCGCATAAATATTAATTATAGCTATGTGCTGTAGAAAACCAGCCGTGATGCGTATTGTAACAGAAACATTTTGTTGTGTATATATTAAATCCTTCCTAAACATAGTCCCTGTACCCCCAAGACATTACTATGTAAACAATGATTGTAAGTAAGTAATTAGTTTTATACTACATACTCTTGTAAAGTCAAAATATCCATATCATATTCCGAAACAAATTATTGCAATGCTTTTTGTCTTATTTGATTAACTGATGATGCGAAATTGAAAGTACTAGTATTGAAGTTATATCTTTTTGACATTGTTAAGCACTACAAATAAATTAGAAAATAGTGCATAAATAATGATAATTTCTTGCTGCTGGATTTCTTGACCAAAAAAATAATAACAACGAACAGGAGCAGCATTTTCAATTTTAGCCTCTGTGTTTTGCCTGTATACAAAATTCCCATCAATATTATTTGTAACTTGGATTATTGTCAAAAGAGAAATCGACCATTATAACAATAAGTATCACCAAATAACTATCAACAGTCCATTTCATCAATATTGTCAACATTCTCACTTCGCAGTGTTTTATTAGCACTACGTGTTTTTCGTCGATCAATTTATTTTTCCCTAAAACGTTTCACTATTTGCTTATCTTGAGAAGTATCAGAACTTCCTATGCCTAAAGCATCAACTTGTTTATTTTTTAAACCACTTTGAGAGACAACAAAACATCCGTAAAAGTTTGGGTAGTAACATCACTTGTGTCTGTTTTGTTAAGACCTTGGGGTATTAAGCAACCTTTAGATTGAACTACTTCACTGTTTTCCTGCACAAAAGAACTGGTCCCGTCACGTTTTTTCACTCCAACTCACTATTTCTTGTGCTTTCCAATAATTGTACACTTGAAAGTAGCGATGCTACTGAAAAGAGAAATTAGTTTGTTTACTCACCTCATTTTCTGTGAAACTGTGGTTTACCTGCGAAGACAATTCCTTTGCCAGTAGTTGCATTAGCAAGGTCACGTCCAATTTCGGAACTCTTAGTTTTAACTTCCATAGCCTCCGGCATCTGATTACTAGAGCTTGCTTCAGTGGAAGCGGGGCAAAGAGTGGTGGAATAGTATTTACACATCGATATTGTCGGTGTGGTAAAGACATGACTGAAAACGTTTCGTAACTGTTTATTTTCGGAATATACTCACCCGTCCCTGTGTTTACAAGGTCCCTAGGGAGGGGGATTGTTTCGACTTATGCTTTTTCCAATAAATGCCATATTAATATGTCTACGTTTATCACAATTTGCGATCAACTGTTCCACACTCCCGCACGCCCGTCACGAGGTATCTGATTATTTTAACTAACAAAGAGTCGGTAGGCATCAATTTGAATGTACGAGGGTACGTGAGTTTTCAACTCCATCTTAATGACTTTTTTACCATTTCGTATTGTAAAACATGCTCCGAAGAAAAGATGTCATCAGATATTTTGAGTACCTTACCATATTTAAGCATTTCTAGTTCAATAACAGTATCCGGTAACTCTAATGGGCATAAAGAAAGTTTAAAATTTTTCACTAACTTATCTGCAGCTGTTAACAAAACACTATATGTTCCAGTGGCATCCTTGTATTCCATTTTCCCTTGTGTAGATTCTAATATTTTAACTAGTTTTTTCCCTTTGCAAAAGTTTCATAAACACTAATTTCCCGTACGGTTCAATTTCCAAGCTCGATACATCGTCTAACTTTAACTGAAATGTGTCTGCTACCCAATTATAAAGTTGAATTGCAGAAGGAGTCTCAATTACGCTGGCAAACTTAATCCTGAGAGTATTTTCTCGTGGATATAACACCATGTTGCAGATCAAAAATAAGCCACAAAAAACGGGTTTACTTGATACTGGCCAACTATAATTTAATATACACTTACTCTTAAGGATGTAGATCACCCCCGCCATCTTGGTATGCACTTTCCATTGATTAACATGGGAATTGTTTTACTCGTCTTATACTTTTCAGAAGTATAGTTTCAACTTCTATTTTCGCCCAGTTTATCGTCATGTTCTCTTTTACTCATGGTACTTTATAGAAATGCAATATTTTACACAGGAACAGTATAATTGCCCGTTAACATATTGTGATTTATATAGCAAACTATTAATAATACATTATACTTATATATTTCGAGAAACTTCACAAACCAAAATTATACAAGAGTCAACATAACCACCAAGACAAATTTTGTGAAAGCAGAACTTAAATATTCTACATCCGAGAGGTATAAAATGAGTAAAACAATTCCCGTGTAAATCAATGGAAGGTGCGTACCAAGATGGCGGGGGTGATCTACAGCGTTAACATTGTTAACTGGAGTAATATTACTTCGTATACAAACCAAAGATTCCAACTGAGCCCAATAGAGCTATTGCCAGAGGATCTTCCAGTAAGTTAATATACAACAATAACTAGCTCTTTGGTTGCGTAAAAAAATAAGTACAATACTCCACCAATATACGATCACCGATCAGAGACAGAGAGAGAAAAAAAAGAAAACAAGCCACTGAAGAACGGAGCAAGCAAAGCAGCGTTTGGCTCCAACAGCAGTTACTAACGAACTACCCATTAAACCACAACGGCTAGTCAATTTTCTGTGTATATAGACTACTCCTCACACCTTAACACTCTCCCAACCCCAGAGCTGCTTACGAAGTCAAGGTGCCCCATACATTTGGATATTTTTATCATATTTAGGATTTTGTTGTGCAACCATCAAATGTTCTGCAAAAATCCCAAAATTTATGGGATGCCTGCCTTGCCTTCGTAAATAGCTACTGGGGCTGGGAGAGTGTTAAGGTGTGAGGAGTAGTCTATATACACTAAAAACTGACATACAGTGGTGATGTAATGGAGGGCAATTGGGAGATTCTGGATCCTAGTTTTTAATCGTTAATGCTTCTTATATCCCTTGGCTTCTGAAGTCAACATTTGCGCTTTTTTCATTCTGCTCCTGGATGTTCGTTTCTTCCTTAACTTATAGCAACCATTGCAAGTAGCTACACGGAAAGAAATAAAAGGTTATTAGCAACCCTAAAATTGGTTAATGTAACAGAGTGAGTTGATAAATATAGAACCTAAGAAGTACAAGGTTACAGCAATCCAGCTAAAATGGTTAGATCCAGTGGGTTGATCTCAGGGGGAGTCCAGTTTGCTTTCCCGCGGAAATAGCCGATGTTTTGCATGACGTCACCTGGCTAAAGCGCAACAAAGTAGGTCTAAAATATGGGAAGCTCTAGGCATTAACGAAACGGGCCTTTCTTAAGGCACTACCCCTGCATTTCGTGATGAAACAGATAAACCCTGGAAAACCTCAGAAGGATTGTTAACAGTGGTGTTCGAACCCACGTTTCTACCTACTGCCGCTCCAATGTTACTTCTTAAATTAATTGCCATTTGCCATTTCCCGATTGCTGCTTCTTTTCAGTTTTTCCTTGGAACGGGAAACGCATGCCACTTTGCTAATTGTTAGAGCGGAACCCACTGTCTTTGAGTGAGATGAGATTTGTAGCTTGCACTCCGAGGGCTGAATCACCGTCTTATAGACGAACCGAGTGCCACAAATTCCTTTAAAAAAATGAAAGGTAACACATGGCAAATGGTTTTGTTTGTCTCTTGGTGCTGTCGTGTAGTGTTTGTCATACTTCTAATCTTTAGTAATCACAATACTAGAACGCAAGGTTTCTTCTCCTGAGAGTAAAAGGTGAAATTGGAAAATGCTTTGTTTCTGATTCTGACTTCCAAGAGAGCGTGAAACGATCCATTGGCCGATCATCATGCCTGAAGTTTTCCAGTGTTTTCCTCAGTTTCATCAGCCGAACGCCGGGATGGCACCTTAAGAAAGACCCTGGCCTATACCTTGCCCTGCCCTATCCTGGCCTGAGCATCAGATGCAAAAAGACCTTAAAATAAAATTCCCTTCAATTCAATAATGCGCAAAGGTCATAAAAATTGAATAATCAGATCTCTGTCAATTACTTATATCTAGTCGCAAGTTAAGTTCACATAAGTCCCCACAGATAAAAGAACCTTATTGTCTATAACAGTTGCATATATATTTTATAGTTTTAATTAAAATGAATTAACTTTTGCTAGTCAGCTCTCATGGTCTAGGTGGTAGTTTCGTGGCCAATGGATAAACATGAGAGTTCGAATCCCGCGGCCAATGATGCTGACTGAGGATCGCCATAGTATATGTTTCACCATGTAAATACCGGGATGGTACTTTAAGTAAAGCCCTGGCCGATACATTCCTCACCCTCGACCTATCACATCGCTGCATGAGGCAAAGTTGCCAAGAGGCCATAAGTGAACTCAAATTCAAATTACAGACACAATTGTAAATTAACAATCACAGAAAATTAATTAAGCACACTGCTGTTAAAATGTATTATAGTTACAGATATGAAAAAATAATAAAATACACTTTTAAAGACTTTCTTAATCCGCTCGTACTAAAAAGTAAAAAAAAAAAAACATGTTTATGTATGCCTAAAACGAAAAGCATGGGGCGCACTCTCATATACAGTCACTTTATATATTCTTGAAATGAAGAGCCATACTCTTTTCTTTTTAGTTATGCATAAACAAAATTTTTGTTTTGCTTGTTAGTATGAAAAGAATGTCTCTATTTTTTTTAGTTATTTCGATGTTCGGATACATTTTCTCAAACTAAATGTTTTGTGACCCGAATCTTAAAGTGTTATGCAAATAGGAAATCGCAGGCTAGTTGTTGCAGCTAGTATTTATTATAGGATAAAAAAGTTGAGAATAAAAAAATATTAAAATTATATAAGCAATATATATATATATAAATGTACGAAAGTAACAATGGAATATTGTATTGTCACCGGACTTACGTCTCTCTGCTAAATTTCATCATTCTATGACTTCGGGAAATGCGTTCAATTAACGTTCCAAAACTTGATGACAGCACAAACCATTGCGAACTAAAGAAAATAATGTACAAATAGGTTTAACTGAAACTCTAACCGAAAGAAAGAACCTAGAATATTTGAATTTTAGAAGTTTTCAATTTCTATTGTAGTCGAACTTTTGAGAAGTTATCAGAAACTTCAAAATTGCAGAATCTTTATTCTGAGTAATGACTTATATAAAATCACTAACAGCTGAATATTAGAGTGGAAACCTTTAATATATTATTTCTGGTCGAATTTTTAAAGCTTGTAATTGTATTCGATTAATTATTTTATTGAAGCATTAACTTTGAATTGTCGCGAGAGCAATACATTCGATGCTGGGCATGCGACAGTGTCGCTGATTGCAGAATGTCTTCCTCTGCTTATTAGTCAGATGACGTCACGCGCTCTCTACCAATTTCATCAAAGGCGGAAACTGGACCTACCTTTCTCCTCTTATCCACTAACCTTGGGTTAATCTAATCTTCCACGTAGGTTATTTTGAAGGGTTATGATTAGCAACTGTATTCAGTTACTTTAACCCATCCCAACGAAAATTTGAAAAAAAAAGAAAGAAAGAAAATGTGGTAAAATCGTCTGGAAGGAAGTTATTGTTATGATTTACACTCCATGTAGCTTATTATAGTTATCTCTGAAAAAAGAAAAAGAAAAAAATGCGCGCCGGCCTCGGATCGAACCGAGGATCTGATGCTTAGCAGTCCGAAGCTCTAATGCCTACTACACCGAATACCTGAAGCTTATAGTCGATAATGCGTGTATTTCACAAACTGCGCTACTGTGATATTCATTATACGAATCTCAATGTTGTATATTACAACTTCTCATTAACATAATATTAATAATAATTTATATAACACTACATTCGTAGATTTAAGGTTACTTCCTAACCTTCATCTTAATATTTTGGCTTTGGTACAAAATTTCCGTGTGAAAGTCCTTCAGAGTTCAATGACCGCCATCTCGTATAGACGAGACTCGGTTCAGCTAACCGTCATGAAGGTTAAAAAGTAACCAATTCTCAGAAGGTTAAATTTACCTGCACATTAAACGGTTAACATAACCGAGCAGTGGCTCAATCATGTTGTTTAAATTAACCGTGTTGTTTGTTTATTCCTTCTTGTGACAATTGTGTAGGTAACCCACGAATTGGTTGCTTTTACCCTGATCTGTGTTAAACTCTTTCAATGGGTTACCATTTACCTACAGAATTAGGTATTTTCATGCCTCACAGGGGTTGTGGTAAATAACCAGTAGGTTATGTGCAACCCTTTTGGTCATTAACCTAGCAAAAGTTTGACTTAGTTACAACAAATTTCTAACCGTGTACATGTAAAGTAGCAAGTATTATGAATGGAAATGTAGAGAGATGGTGGATGAGTTTCAACTAGAACGTTTAATTTCTGTTTGACGATTTAGTATGTGAGTCTCAGTCAATTTGTTTCAATTGTTTGCTCTTATGCTCTAACATCATTTAGTATTAATTGTTCTTACTCTCAAGAGATAACACACAAAGGATTACTTTGTAGAACGAAGAGCTAATTAGAGATAGTTTTCCAAGAGACCTAATTATCTTCAATCACAGTTTAAACAAGTTCAAAGATTGTTGTACTCCCTTGATGTGGTTGCGCTAATTATTTTGTCCTCGCTCTCTATCAAACACGATAATTATCTCTCTCTCTCTCTCTCTCTCTCTCTCTATTTCTTATTCGATCGTTCTCCTTTAGACCCCAACACAAAAGGGGAAAGGAGCAAATGACTTTGCACTATACAGGATACGTTGATTCAGATGGAGTGAACATTATTCACCTTTAGGTATTACTTCCTTTTGTCTAGGTGTATATCTATGATTAACAATAGAGCTTAAATACCAAACATAACAAAAACATCTGCGTAATTAACTTACGTTTAATATGATTGATCCATTCCACAACTTAATCTACAGATTTGTCAAACCAATTATCTCAAACGTGAGTTTCACATGTAGATTAGTTTCAGTTAATACTAAATATTTCTTGTATTCAGGCAAAGGTAATTGCATACTTTATTACCACCAGGTAATTACTACGCAACCATTTATATAGATCGTGTGCCATATGCAATCGCTTGATTATATAAATTCCCAAACACAAATTACGAATCTAATTAGCACTTTTTTTCGTACAACCACACATGTAAAGTTAACAATTTGATTACTCTCATAATTCGGAAATCCTGCTTGCCTTGGATATTTGCTCGTATTAGTAATACCTCACTGAGACATCTCACATGTACGAATTATGTTTCCGATTCGCATTTACGACGATATGTTCATTGTAGATTGGTCAATTCATTTATTTAAAACATTAATTCTCTATTTAAATAATAAGAACAATAATAACCATAAATTTGATACCTAGAAACTAGTATGTGATATGGAACAATCACAGAATTAAAACATTTATTTACAAGTAACACATCACCCATCTGTTTTATTTCAAATACAAAAGTGAACGGTATTGTTGCGGAATTCTAACCGACGACCCTAAACTATGTAAAACTTCTTCTTTCCAGGTGTTATTTCATTATTACACAAGCGATGCTGCAGTTTAGTTCTCCAGTCAGTATACATTTCACCATTATTTAAAGATCTTTTCCCCTTTGAAACTTAAACTAACATTTTTGTTGAATTGCAACATTATTTATGGCTTTTAGGTACCTCAAGCTCGTACCGCGATAGGGTGGGGAAAAGAGGTTCGAATCGATCACTGCTTAGTTTGTGGGTACCATCCTGGCATTTGTCTGGTGTGACTACTGAAAAAAAAAACTGAAAAAATCTCATTAAAGATAGGCAGACATTTTTGTGTTTGTTAGTACGTTTTCAAGTGGCATTGCGTTATTATCTTGTTCAGTTGAAGTATATATTGCTTGTTTGTTCTATTTGCGTAAGTGTAATGTCCCTTATTATTACTTATTGAAGTTCTTTTCTAGTTTTGCAGCTCTGCTTTTTACCGTTTAAGTAAATTTCAGAGGTCGGCGGGAATATGTTATTTTTTCTTTATAGGTCTTTTCAATAACTGTTCGAGTGCATTCTGGAAGGAGGAGGAGGTAGAAAATATATGTTTCCTCTGACCAGAACCGAATGGGCAAAACATTCATGTACGTTGGGTTAACTCATTTCGACCTTTTGCATTTCAGGTATTTATGCGTTCGATTTTTCTGATTATTATACTAAAGTTGTATGACAGTTTTGCATCAGATATAACAAATGATGGTAAAACCTTATTTTCGACATGGAATGGACTTGAGTAATTTACATAACATATTTAACATCGACTGTCAAAGTAAGGTTTCGCAAATACTTTTGCACTGCTAATGAAAACGATACAATGTAATTAACAGAATCAAACTAAATGGATTCTTATTTGTATAATATATATAGGCGACGGCTAAGCCGAGAGATACCGGTACCACAAATTGGCCCTCTGAACTGAGATTTCACTTCTTGAATCATTTAGGAAGATAGTTAGATTCTTATACCATTTGGCCTCCTTTGATGGGGTAGGTATACGATGGAGAATCTGTGGCCACGACCTGATTTCAGGCACCATAAACTCGGTTATTATGATCAGCCGTAGGGTACGAACTCACCTGACTACCCATTACTTATCTGCATCTTAACCATGTGTGCTGGGTTGTTAATTTAGAACAACTCAATGACACACTTTACTAAATGTCATAAATATGTTCTGTCGTAAAATGGTTAATTTATTTCATGATTTTTAAAAGTTTTAGTTAAATAAACTTACATTTTGCTGAACATATCTCGGAAAATCTATAATAATTAATGACATATATTGCTACGCATGAGTGCGTAACAGTTATTCAATTAATTTATTGTATACTCGAATGTATCATATGTACAAAATATTATGTGCTTTAAGAAAATATCTGAATAGATATGTAAAAGATTATTACTTATTGAGTATTTGATTACAGTGGTAGTCTACCCTGCCAGTCGAAGCAGGGTTTTCCCTTCCTGAGTCACACGAGGCAAATGTTGGGATGGTACGTACTAACTAGGCCCTGACCAAATATCTTCCAACATCCCCCCTCCTACCTTATTCTGTTCTGAGCATGAGAAGTTAAAGGCCATAAGTATAATTCAATTCATTGATTGCATCTGCACACACATAGTTGAAGTGTTCTATGTGTATAATTTTGTAGACAGAACGGGAAAACTTGAACTTACATTTGACTCAAAATTAACTCTATCCTTTACGAAACTTGAAAAGAAGAACAGGATTTTGATTTTCATTGAACGTTGGATCTACTCTATTAAAATATTATGTAACGATTCTACCAGACCCATTTAACAGACTTTTAATCCACAACGTTCACACTACACTGACACTATAATTTTCAAATCTTCAAGTAAAAAAAAAAAAGACAGAAAATACGCGTAATGCGTACGTCTTAATTGATATATACATACTGTATGTAAAATTTATTATATACTCTATAAGGTATGCATTTGAGTTTAATTTTGCGACTGTGAAACACAAGCTTTGCCCGTATATTACTTGCGCAGCTTGAGATCAATCAGTTATCACATCGCATAAGTTGCTGTAGCTATCGAGATAGATGGAGCTTGATTGCAATGTAACTGCATTGTACTGTTTCATTGCCATAATTTTGGACAAAAATACTTTCAGGAGTGTATGGAAGCAATTATATTGTGTGTTTTGGTCCAATATTTCTTTCAGAGGAGTGGTCGGGGGTGCGAGGGTATTACCTCCAATTATATACAATAGATTTTGTGGCAGTAATGGTTCATTCATTGTTTTACCACGGTTGGGAGTTTTTCTTACACAAAAAAGTAGTCAATTCCTTTTTTTTTCATGAGAGCAACAAAAAACATCTTCAACATTCCATATTTTGCGAAAATTCACAGTCAGTTCACAAAGTTCTGTAGTTAAATTCAGTCAAAATCATGAAATTTGGGAGTTCTTTCTTGCTGTAGTAAACAAAGTAAAAGTGACCATTGTAAATTTATAAAACAAAGCTTCAATTGCACCCTCTCGCATTTGTTACCCCTTATACAAATATAAAATACCAACAGAATACTTTTCCTGAAAGAAACACAGTTTTGATCCGGTTTTCATGGTTATGTGTATGAAGAGAAGTTCTCAGAGAGAGTTGGCAACGTCACACGCATATGAAGCAGACAACTAGCAGGTGCGATGTCGGAAAGAACAACAAAAAAAAAAAAAAAAAAAATTCGGGACGGGCGTAAGCCATAGTGCTGTTATCGCCCATACAATTCATTTTATCTATCTTTATCTATCGGAAAAAACAAAACGTGAGTTCGGTGACGGCTTTCAGCGAGTTCACAGCGAATATCTGCAGCTCAGCGGCTGCGGACGTGAATAGTACAGGAGTGCGAACAGCCGTGTGATACACATACATACACTACACGACCATCCATTTACACATTATTTTACATTACACACATGTACATTACTTCTTTCTTACATTTATACATTTTCCTTCTACACAATTTCCCTCTTCCTCACTCATCCGTCCCAACTCTACCGGATTTGTCGTTTTAGCCTGACTAGACCTTTTTAACACTTATTACCCGATCCTGACATTTTAATTATTATTTTGTTCGATTATTCCGGGAAACACGCTAACTCTGGTTGCGAAAAGTCTTTATTTAGTACTCTCACTACTTATCCACTTTATTGCTAATTAACATAATTACACTTGTATTGACTGGAAAGAAAGGTGCATTTACCGGTTCCATCCATCTGCTCGTGCCGAAAAGTCTTGAAGAAGAAGAAGAGGAAGAAGAGAACAAAAAACTACATAGACAATACAATGTACTGAACTACTTCATGTCCAGAGTAGGGTTGCCAGACGTCCCGATTTTTCCGGGACACTACTGGTTTTTAATGAAAGAATTAACTGTCCCAAAAATACTTTCGGGACTCCCGCTTGTCCCGGTTCTTGTTTTCTTGTGATTGTGAATTCATCCTTAGTGTTCCTGAACCTAATGCTAACGTGGAAAGGGGTATTTTCCATCATGAATATGTCATGGACAAAGGAACGAAATCACCTGTACCTGTCAACATTTAAAGGAATATTTAAATGTATATTAATTGAGCTACTTTAGAGTTCTATGATTATGTAAGCCAGCAGCAATATCAGGAGATTATGGTTAATGATGATGTAACGTTATTTCCTTCAATATGTTATTTGAATAAATAGGGTGATTCAATAAAACCGTAACAGGATCAGAAATCTCTGAACAAAAATGTTCATAGCAAAGTTTATCTGCGGAATTAGCATGATGCTGCTTCTGGAAGCATGAACATCTCGGAAATATCTCTACAGGGGGAGAGGGCAACATCAAGAGTTTGAACGGAAACGGGGGTGAATTTTGCTCCCATTGAAACAAACGCTAAATTTTGGCCAACTTTTAGAGAAAACATCTTTCGATGACTCATACCATTTGGCAGCTGCAATACTAAATTGGTGGTCAAAATTAACATGATGTAGGGCCAAGACCCAAGTAGCTAAATCTTGCTGGCCCATCGAAACTCTGATTGTATGTTGCAACGTTAGATTAACGTTTCTTAGTACAGTTCGGCTTACAGATGTTGCTCCCTCGTAGAAGTATTCCTTCCCAGTAGCACACATACATATTTTCAACGTTCATTTTAGGTTCATTTCGTTGATTAACCGTTATCGGTTGAAAAATAAAACGTTTAGTTTAAAATCATATTTCAATAAAGATGTCATTGCGTTGATGTGACGTTAATACAACGTGTATTCAATATGTTATTTTCAACTATGATATAATAGATTTTGTTTAATTCATTTCTCACTAACGTTATGTTAAAAATATAAGGTAAAGGCACTAGTAGTTGACGCTTTAAGGATTTTTTCAGGTTTATTGTCTTACAAAACGTTTTTAAATTGTGATTGTTCATCGAATTGTTTTTATTATACACTGTCAAGGTCTGTTTTAATAAACATTATAATTTTAAATGAATAATAAAAGTTTTCAGTACTTTTTTAAAAAAAAATATTTCTAAACCCTTAAAAAAATTAGTAGTTGACATGCTTCATCTTTAGAAAATCTAGTAGTTGACACATTTGTGATTAGTAGTTGACAACTAGTATTTTTCATACATAAGAAACATAAAATTGTTAATATCCTAGGCTTTCTATTGTATTATTAACACTTAAGAATATTAGTAGTTAGCAGTACAACGTCCAGTACCCAATAAAATATGAAAACTCATATTTGGTATTAACAACAAGTAAGAATGTACACTAAGCATTACAATTTTGTAATCTATGAGAAAAATTTGTTCAAAGGACACTATAGAATACAAAAGCTTGAAAAAAAACAAAGAAATAACACTGAACTTTGACACTGAAAACAACACAGTAAGAAAACGTCAATTCCAAATACTATCCAGTTCAGGGACAACAAAAAGTCCCCCTCCGACTGCTCACTGATAGAGGTTCTTTAATATGATCAGCAACATCTTCCCACGTATACTCTAGCTCATCTGGTCTTTCTGGCCACTTCCAGTCATTTCTGCTTTTCTTCATGGCAGACACTATTGCACCATTATCTGTAATTCTGGTGATTTTACCAGGAAAATATTCGTTCTCGTATGTTACGATCACAAATTCTCCCACTTCCTTATTTATGGGTTCAACGGTCATAGAGGTTAAACCGATTTCTGAATTGCTGGAATATTCTTCGTTCAATTCACTTGATGAGTCTTTATAAGGAACTGCATCATTCTCGACATCTGTTGTGTCGCTGTCACTTTGTCGATAACCTGAAGATGTAGCTAATAAGTCTTGTCTAACATTTTGCACATTTCTTCTTTTAAGTGTTAATTTTTTCTCTTGGCCTTTCAATTGCTTCATTTTTTCTATTTCTTCCTTCCTTCTTAGTCTTTCTGCAGCTCTTTCCTTTTTCTGGCGTTCCATATCTTCTTTCTTCTTTGCCTTATCTTGCCATATTTTTGAAGTCACAACACCTGGAACTTTTTCCTTCCAATTACTCTTCCTTTTTTTCACTTCGTTTTGAGGCCAAAACAGAGATCTTTTAAATGGGCTCGGAATACCCTCGATACTAGGACCGCCCACACCTCCCTCATGTGTTGACGAGTTAGCAATTTCAACCTGCCCTGACAGCTCGTTCGACTCTGTGGCACGTTCCTGACTTAACTGCTGATTTCCAGTACATTCTGATTGTTCTCCTTCCACATGATAAGAGCTTTTTTCCAGTGAATCCTTGCACACTTCTTGTTCCACGTTCACATTCAGTGATGCTATAACTTGTGATTCTGGTGTAACGTTGACTTCTTGCTCAACCTCCACATTGTCCGATGGATGATTTTTTTCAAGTGGCTCCTTTTGAACTTCTAGGATTTGATGGTTTTTGTTTCTTTCTACAGCAGACATAACTGTCTTCCACGTTTGAAATAAGGAAAGATCTTCCTTTGCTCCTGGCCAATCTTCAGTATGAGACACAGATAAAAACTGATTAATTTTTTCTTCCCCTATTATTACATTTAAAACTTTTTGAGTTATTTTTAGTTCAGATGGAGTTAAACTACTTCCAGATGTTGTAGCTAAGTGCTTGTTTTGTGCTTCTAACCTAACAGCATTTTCATTCCAGGGATATAATCCACAGCGCCTGAGCCCATTCTGCAAAGCAACTGAATATTCTGGACCATCTAAAACTTTACTTAACAGATGAGCAAAATGTTTCTTTTGTAAGATGGGGCCCTCGTTCATGTTCTCCATTCTCCAGTTATGCACTTTTTGCTTCCATGTACCTTTAACGCTGCGAAACACTGCTACGTCAAGTGGTTGGATTATCTGTGTTGCATTTGGACTCAAAGCTACTAGGATAATACCATTCTCTTCACAGAACTTGCTTGTATGCAAAGAAAGATGAGAAGCATGTCCATCGATAAATAGAATCATTGGTAAATTTATATTTTGTGTTAACAGCCATGGATGAAAGACGTTAGCTAAAAACTCAAAGAACAGCGCTCCAGTCATCCATCCTGATTCTGACTTGCCAATTCCCCAATTTTCGGGTACACTATTAACTACTACTGCGGGAATCCGTTCATACGGAAACACAACTAAGGGAGGAGCAAATGTACCAGCAGCATTGCCAGTTATCAAAGCCGTTAAACACTGTTTTTCATCAATACTGACTTGTTGGTAAACCTGCTTGTCACCCTTTCTTGCAAGAACTCCGTTCCCTTTCGGATTTAAAAAGAAAGCAGTTTCGTCGGCATTAAACAATCGAGTAGGTTCTTCTAGAATTCTCTCATGACCTTCTTCCTTTAAGTAAGTTGACACCTCTGAAAACCACCTTGAAATTGTTTCTTTGGTAACCGAAGCACGCGACACTGTCAAATTTTGCGCGATCCTTCTAGAAATATTTGGATTCCTTCTAATAAACCCTTTAAACCAAGTTTTGCCAGGTCTGTTATTCTTAAAGGGATTCTTTCGTTTCAAATCTTGCATTAACTGTTGGACACTGTTTAGAAGTTCATCAACAGTCACAGGGAACCCAGCTTTGCCTACATCAATAATCCACTTCACTAGAATATTTTCCTCCTCTTTAGTGAGAATAGACGGTGGACCCATTTTCCTTTGAACTGGCGTTTTTCCTTTTATTTTATATAATAGAGTTATTCGTGGAACTCCATGTCTTTTGGCTGAAGCTGCAACAGATACACCACGTTGACGAACTTCCTTTATTGCTGCTATCATCTGTTCCTCAGAGTATGACAAGAACATTCCTTTTACTGGTGGCATCGTCCTGAAAAGAAAAAGTAAAAATGATTTATGTCTGGTTAATAGGAATGGCGAAGGAAAGATTTAGAAAGAAGATAAACCTATTTTGTGAGTCACTGAACAAAGTTTTAAGGAAAAGACTCATTAAGTATGTTATGGAGCATTTCGCCGTATGGAACAGAAACATGGACTTTGAAAAAAAAGACGAAGCTTCGAAATATGGGCGTGGAGGAGAATAAAGCAAGCTGGGTAGAAAAAACTAATCAGGAGGAGTTGCAAAAGCAGGAGAAACGAGAGCAAAATTGGAGACAATCAGAAATTGGAAAATAAACAGTTTGGGACAGTATTGGTTTAGAGAAGGGATTGTTATTTTGAAAGATGTGATACGGTGTCTTATAGCAGAAGAAAGAACTTGAATGGAGGTTGCAACAGATAAACAGCATTACAAAGGGAGGCTAATACGTTGAGACAAGGAGATTAGCGGAGGATCGATACAAATGAAAGCTGAATAGCTAACGAAAAATTACCTACCGTTAATGGCAGAACACTTTTGATGATAATTTGCATGCTATTAATTTAACAGAATATTTCATTAAAGAACGTTTATGTGATCCTCGTTGAAAAAGTCTGCATTGGTCCAATTTTTTGGCCCAAGCCTAACCTCAACTCACAATTGCCACAACCCAAACTCTTCTCTGTAGCGTTTGATTGTTATTAAAAATCATTCGTCAGTTCATGTAAATTTGTCTTATGGCGTATGTTTTGTAATACCTTTACATAAAAGAAAGTATTAACTTGCATGAATTTTATTCTGATAATTTACGAGAAAAGATTCATTAAAAACCTGAAAGGATTTTTTCAGCCAACGAACAGTGATTCAGTACTTGACATGCACTGGTGTCAGTGTTTGACACCCATGTCAACTACTAGTTCCATACAGTTGTTTTAATTTATAAAGCAACTTATAACATTTCCCATT
>JAGDQP010031513.1:0-21268 GCA_022664845.1 Lepisma saccharinum
AATTAGTTTACTGTCAGTCCTATACAAAATGTTCACCAAAGTTCTTTTGAATCGTATTGAACGAGACTTAGATTTTAACCAGGAAAGGGAACAGCCGGATTTCGTCGTGGGTTTAGCACAATGGACCACATACAAACATTGAATGAAGTTATGGAAGGGACTAATGAATATGAACTTCCACTATGTTTGGGATTCATAGATTTTGAAAAAGCTTTCGATTCGGTCTCCTTGTCAGCAGTACTTAAATCACTTGAACATCAAGGCATCGAAAGTGCATACATCAAGTTACTGCGAAACATTTACTCGACTGCCACTTCTGTCATTAGACTGCATCAAGACAGTGAAAATTTTAAAGTTGGAAAAGGGGGAGGGAAGGAGATTCAATTTCTCCAAAACTGTTTTGTGCGGTCCTGGAGAGAGTGTTCCAGAATTTTAACTGGGATGAAGTTGGAATTAAAATTAATGGCGAATATCTTCATCACCTACGGTTCGCTGATGATATAGTTCTGTTTGGTTCAAGTGCAGAAGAACTTCAAATCAGAATGGAAGAACTGAGTAACGAGAGTTCGAAAATAGGCCTTAAAATAAACTTAAGTAAAACAAAAGTAATGTACAACCAACATGGTGCAAAGAAGGAAGTGAAGATTAACGGTGAGACAACAGGCTTAGTTGATGAGTATGTTTACCTAGGCCCGCTTAAAACATCGAATGCAAAGTTGACTGATGAAATAAATAGAAGATGTAAAATGGCGTGGAGTTCTTTTGGAAGACTACACTTTATTTTCAAAACCAAACTACCAATGTGTCTGAAGCGTAAAGTTTATAATCAATGTGTCTTACTTGTAATGATGTACGGCTGCGAAACTTGGACATTTAATGCGCAAACGACTCAAAGATTGAGAGTCATACAAAGAGCAATGGAGATGCGCATGCTAGGAATAACCAGGAGGGACAGGAAGAGAAATGAATGGATTCGCGCACAAACAAAGGTAGAGGATGTAATCAAGACTTCGAAGAAGATGAAGTGGAGATGGGCCGGTCACATAGCTAGACGAACAGATGGAAGGTGGAAGACAAATGTACTGCAGTGGATTCCTAGAGAAAAGAAACGACCGAGACGACGTCCATATGTAAGACGGGTAGATGAAATCAAGCGTTTTTCAGGAGCTACATGGATGAGGATATCAGCAGACCAAGATATGTGGAAAGAAAAGGGGAGCCTTCATCCAGCCGTGGATAGAATACGGCTGAATATGATTATATATATATATATATATGCATCCTTCTACCATTGTGCAATCCTTCACATGCTGTATGTTTGTTACATCCACTATGGATTGTTATGTATAATTATTTGTAAAAACGTATATTAGATTAAAAATTATCGTTATTAACGTAATTTATTTAGATTTTAGAAATCTAATTTTCCCTCCTCTCTATTCTTGCAACAGTCAATGTGAATCCCCTTTACTCTTTTATCATTGCGGTACCCAGATACGATTTTTTCATACTATCATTATGAAACCTTTGTATGTCCAGTCGTACCAACCTTTCATGTTTCATGCCAGTACTTTTAAACATAATGGCATCAGGAGCGATAAATGGAAAATTGAGGGGTGTAAAAGCATTTTATATCTTTTCCTGCATATTATTTTTCAAAATAATTTATACCCAGCTGCCGTGGTTCTGTGGTAGAGCACTGACTTAGAAATGGGGAGACCGCGGGTTGAAACCCGGGTACGGCTATTCTGACTGAGGTTTTCCCTGGTTTTCCCTCGGTCACATGATCAAATGCTGGGATGGTACCTATAATAAGGTCAGGGCCGACTCCTTTCCACATCCTTTCTTACCCTATCTTGTCCTATGTCGTCGTTTCTTAAAGGACGTAAAATCAAGTTTAAAAATAAGTTATGGTGAGAGTGATTCCGTGAATTATTGAAAACTGTAGGGCAACACTTACCTTTTCAAAGTTTTATTTCTCGCCCCGGATGCTCTTTTCAAAATACAATCTCTTTGATCCTTGGTCATTCATGCCGACCTAGTTATTTTTGGGTTTAAATTCTGTTTATGGTAAGCACCATTATTTTTGCTTTTGCAACTGCTTTCATTCATTTCCGTTGTTGATCATTAAGTAAACAACAACATATTTTAAAAGCTTCATTCTTGATGTTTACATTATAATATTTATGTTTCTGGAAACAAAGGACTATTTGTTTCTCAAACTTGAGGAAAATGAAATATTGAAAATAAGAAAGCAAAAATGTTTACTGTTACGCATTTCCCTTAAGAAATGAGAGAGAGAGGGACTCAACTATCAGAAAAATGGTACTAAAAATGAAAGAAAGCATTTAGTTCTCTTTTGGGAAAATCCATTTTTACCAGTGTAGTCTTAGTGAAGCTTACAATCCCAGCATTTGCTTGGTGTGACCAAGAGAAACCAAAGAAAAAACATTCACGACGGCCAGCACTCGGAAGTGACAAACTTTTCTTATTTTTTTTTAAGTATGCCTGTTGAGATACTATATATATTTGTTGACGTGCTGAGATTTGCACAATCATATCAATCATGTTTAGGCACTGATAGGTAGTTCAGCAATTGTGAAGATTGAAAAAAAAAGTGTCATTTTCCATCGGAAAAATCTGTTTTAAAATTACATCAAAATGCAAAGTTCCAGCTTTTTATCGTGGGCTGGGATATGTATATACCCAGTGGGAGGTAGTAATCGTAATTTTAATTTTCGTTCAGAAATGTCATACCAGGGAGGGACATCTATGCTAGTTTCGGAAACATTATCTGAGGACATGCGTCAAGACATTTGTCCCTTGCTGTTTTACCCCAGTATTTGCCTGGTGTGCAACTAAGACCTCAACGTTCTTTGTACACGATGGACAGCCACTAGGATCGTTCCAAGGAGCTTCCAATTGCAATGCAAACTCTACCAATTGAGTTACAGCTGCTCGGTGTGTTGTTACTTTAATGTAGGTCATAGCGCTTTTATGTCTCCAATATTTATTATTCTTTCAATATGGGGTACTACTCTCAAATAAAGGATCATCATCATTTTAGGTATCATCAATTACTACAGTAGAATATTTTCACAGCATTTGCTCAATGTCATCGTTCTTGTCAACTATGGAGTCATTGCAACGCTGAACTATCAGATATAATGTGAGAGGAGATTTTTGAAAAATCAGTAACCCCACGATGGTATGTGAGCGTGGTCCCAGTGGAGTCTACTGAACGGAGTGATGCGGATCTCCTTTAACGAAATGTGTAGGTCCAATTCTTAGAAGCTTAACTACCTGGTACTGGTCTGATCCAAAGATGCCCTGAACTTATAAATAAGTTCAAGTAAATGTCCGACCTATTCAACACCTTAAGGACACAGGCTGTGGTGTCCAATTCCTTGGTATTGTTGTTGGAAAACGAATAGGAGGATTGGAGTCAAGATCTGTATTCAATGTACCATCCTTTGTTAACATAATTCACGACGAAAACTGAAAATTAACGCACTTTTCTCATTTAAGCATCGTAACGAACATTCTGCTCATGTGATTCTGCATTATTATTATTATTATTATTATGCAATAGTTGTTTTTTGCAATTAAATTAGAACACTTTAACGTGTTAAGGGTGAAAAGATGTAAGACTTCCGATCGTGCCAGAAACGGTGCGTGGGCACGTAGAAGTAGTGATCCATACATTCTCGGCCTATATTGTATGAAGTGAAGTAAGGTTTTCAGTCCCGTGCTCGACCGCCTTTACCGTCCAAGGTACCCAGGAGAAAGGGGTACTCACTTCTGCTGCACACCCGAAACAATCCCCGGGCAAATTACTATGACGTTACATATGGCAAGACTACAGTCAATCAGATCTGATCAGATGTTACATGCTTGTGATTGAAATGTGTTGTGGTTTCCAGATTTAAGAAGATTTTAATAGGTATAAAAGGATTTAATTGACTTTCTTGTTTCAGTTACTTTTCGCATTCCAGTTCTGGATAATGCTTTGTAGTTTTATCTATGCGTATACTGTGAATGTCGCACCTAAGGAGTATTGCGACAAATGGTAAACTCTTTCTTTATCGCTGACTTAGTCTATTATTGTTATACTTTCTAACTCAGGCCAAGTCTGGCATAGGAGGGGGCAAAGGATGTGCGAAGGAATCGGTCCTGTCCTTAGTGAAGGAACCATCCTAGCATTTTCATGGTGCGACCAAGGGAAAACAGGGAAAACTTCAGTCAGGATCGACGTTGAACCCGAGTGTATATTTTCTCATTATTTAATTATCTTGTAATGCCATATTATCATGCTGATGTTACTTTTAATCTTGTAGTATATTTAGTAGTTTTTAATTTCCCCTCGGGCTTGTATTTACTACTCAAATTAACCAAGTTAGCGCTGCGGTTTAATTAACAATCAAGATGGCTCCGGTCCCTTGATAGCATCTGAAACTCAAAATATATAACATTTTCATAGGTTGGCAACAATGAAAACTCGGGTTCTTAGGGCCACAGTGTTGTTACATTGTCCCCAATAATCTTAATGCCAAGTTGGTGTGGTTATGTCGAAGTGTATAGATGGAATATTTAAAAAAAAAATGAAAACAACTGTAACACTGGTATCTGGAGAACAACGTCGGACACGGAATACCTTTGCGACCTTGCCCATAGCCAAACGAAGACAATTTTTAATTTGGGGTACATCGATGGACGCGTGTGCAATTGTATAGCTTTGCAACCCCCTTTACACCCCTGGGCTTTGCCACCCCCTGTGAAACCAAAAAGTAAGAAACCCGCTTCTAATGAATTGACGAGATTTTTCTAATAACACTTTAAACAAATCCCTACGTCTTCTAGTTCCTGAGATATAGGAGTATAACTTTTACCGGAATCCCCCGTTTCACCCTATAGGGAGTGACTGATCCAAAAAGTAATATAGCCATTCCTAATAAATTCACGAGAGCTTTCAAATTACACCTCAACCAAGTTCCTACGTCTTCTGGTTCCTGAGATATAATTTCTTGTAACAGACAGACAGACAGGGGCGGGATATAAAGTCCCTTATTTTAGTTTTTGCTATCAAAGGACCTAAAACTGTCACCCAAATTGTTCTTTGCTTCCAATTTGAAGCTCACTGAACCCACATTTTTTTTTCCTTTTTTCAACCCCTACTGTATTTGAATAGTGAGGGGGGGGGGGCGTCAACTCCAACATTTCACGGAAGACCACCAACATTTGAGGTTGAAAACTCCCGGGGACTGTGGTACTAAAACTGTTTTCAGTTTCTCCATATCATTTATAGTTTTAGAGTCATTACAATTTATTTTTTGATTGCGAGGAATTCTTGCACTAAGCCCATAACAATACACATAGCTACTTAGGATGGCCTCGTGACCTTAATTTCAGCACTGTTGCTTCGTAACTTGGTTCCTATGTCCTTTCCGAATGGAACGCCAAGGTCAAGTTTGCTCTTTTTTTACCCAACCATCTTTTCGTGATCCAAATAGGAGCCCTTCACTGTTTTCAATATGTATGTGCAAAATCACAGAAACACACACACATAGACACTGTGAGTTCTACCTTGTGAGGAACAAGACAGCAAGAACTGGTGGGAGAAGTTAGCGCATGCGCAGTTAAGTGTGTTATACAAGACGCGTCAGGTTTGCCAACTTCTATGCGGATTCCAATAAAGGCATTGAGTGAGTGAAAAAAACTATACACCGTTATACGATTAGCGAGCGCAGCGCCACGCACGGAATGTTCAGGAACTTAAACTATACATTTCGTATGCACTTTTCTATCAAACGGGAGCCCGGATCCAATTTTACAAGTAAAGTTTTTGAGGTACTTGTACGTTGTAGAGTACGAATAACACGGCTTGAAAAGTAAGACCCGAATACAGATCTCAGAAACACCGGGGTCCCATAATAATGAAGGCAAATATTAAATGTAAGTGCCATTTGCCAGTGGTTTAATATAAATTGACGGGAAAGATCAGTATTAGTATTGTTTGTGGTAGGCCACATATCAATATATGGCGCTAGTTTACTCTCAATTTGGTGCACTACGGTATAAGGCTGTTAAATGACACTGGTATTCGAAAGCATCTATATTCATTGTCACCAGAGACTGACACTGGTAGAATTGGGTAGAATCCGTAGAAAGGCACACAAATGTGATGTGTAAAATTATTCATAGACTTACAAGTCCAGTCAAATTGTACCATATATCGGTACCTGTATCTGGATAAATATACATATAACGATGTGCGGGTGTCAGTGATATTATCGTATTGGGCGGTATTGAGTCTAAACTAGCACTAGATAATCATAAGTTGCCTAACACAAATAATGTTATTTAAAACTTTTCCCGCCAATTTCTCTTCAACCACTAATCAATAGCACTTAAGATATTACAAACAAATTCAGCTTGGTAGGCAGGTTTATAATATATATAGTTATAATCATAATCACTTTCACACACTTTCTATCCACTGCTGTATGCAGGCTGTAACGTTTCGTAAAACATTGAAATGACATAGTTGAGATGATGTGATGATTCTTCAATAAATTTGAATGCAATAAATACCAATAAAGGCGTTGTAGTTAATTAAGGAGGAAGATTCCTAGATTTAAAAAAAAAACTTGTTCCGCACGAAAAGGTACAGGTGAAACCGAGGGTGATAAAAATTTTGATAAGAAAGTTGAAGCGAATCATAAGTCTTCAAGAGCGGAGAGAATTATATTGGAGATTCCCGATTTTGAGGAATTGCGGCGGCACTGGAAATATATGGACGGTGATAGACATGTATACAAAGTTCCTGGCGATTCAGGCAATTCTGAGAGGGACTGTGAGAAGAAAGTTTATTAAAATAGTGTTCCTACTTGGTAAGAGAAAGAAGTTCTTGGTTTAAAGTTGAATAGTACAGAAGAAATTGAATTTAAAGTGAAAGCTGTTTCTGTTAACGTTAAACGAAAAGAACAGAGAAAGAAGAGGAGAAAGAGAAATAAAAGAAGAAAAGGGCGTTTCGTTAATAATTTAAGAGGAAAAACAACTGAAGTGGATAATAAGAGCGAAGAAGAATGGTCGAAGAATTTTGACGCGGATCATTCTAAATGTTTTATCCACTTTTGGAAAAACTGAATCCTGACTTCGAAAACAAATACAAAGTAAATGAGAGTGATGAATCGAGTGAGGACGCACCTGGATGCAGTGATTCTGTGAATTTGGCTTCCAATAAGGAAAGTTGGATGGGTATATAGATGCGGATGCAGATGTTGCAGATTCAATGTACGTATGCACATTGAACACAAATTGTAAAATTATGATACCATCAGGTTAGTAGCTTATTGCTAAAGGATGACAACTAAGATCGCGAACACATCACTCCTGTGGTAAGTACAATGCATTTATTTCATACAATTTAGGTTTGCATTTAATTATGATATGTAGGCTTATTCCTTGCCAATTCCAATAAGTATTAGAATCCTGGTTTTCCACAAACGAAATTCTGTGATTTCCTTATTTGAAGCTCAAGAATAACATTGCAAGGGTTGCTTTCTACACCTTGTTTCACGTTAATTTCTATGTGCGTGTATTTGCACGTGTGGTGAGTAGATAAAATATTAAGATGAAGAGAATGTGCCCTCTTACAGCCAATTCGACGATGATTATCATTAATAACTACTAGCAGTAATAGTATGCTTAAAAAGTTAGTTACACCTTCCAAATAGTTTCTAGTTTTACCTGAACCGGAAGGATCCAAATAATGACCTATGTACGCTGATGTCCCTCGGGGAGCTTTCTCTAGTGGAATGGAATGGGAAAGGTAGCAGTCAGTGCTTCTGTTCAATGTATTGCCCCGGTGTTCGCATTATGGGACATTGAATGCATGAACATTCTGAACACCTAATGTTCATCTTGAGCGGGACACAAACACGAACCGTCTCCCCTGTGCTTATTTCATGCATTCGATCTTATCTACTAGTCTCCACCACGCCGTTACGCTATTACTCTTTTAATCCCTGTTCAGTAGGACTGCCAACTGCAACAGAACTCTTGTTGTTCAATGTTCATAACAATTCCGTCTTTCCCAATTTAGATTTCAAAATTTTTGGTATCATATTCAACCTTACGAATTTAGAGCGAAACATATGATGATATCCCTTCAGGAGATTATGTACAGATTTGGCATAGACATGAACGTTTCTTGTTCTTTTCAATGTGAAGTCATTTCGGTTGATACATTACGTTTTGTGAATTTACTCCTCAATTTGTCATTTCTAGTGCTATTCATGATAGGGCAATCTAGTGCTAGTCTCAATCATGATAGGGCAATTTTCAGTTCCAAGGTGTACAGTTCTAAATGGGGGCAAGCTCCCATGGCCCAGTTGAAGTTCTTGCTGGATGAAGTACTTCCTTGACGTTGGATTGGTAGACGGGGCCGAGTTGAATGGCCGCCTAGATCGCCAGACCCTACACCATTAAACTATTTCCTCTGGGGACATCTGAAGTGTACAGTATACACTAATAGACCTCAGACACTCATGGAGCTACAGGAGAACATCAGGAGAGCCTCTGGAGAAAAAATACCGGCAATGTTAAGGAATGTGCGCAGAAGTTTTCTTCGCCGTATTCGTATTAGCCATCAGTAGGGTGGAAGACAATTTCAGCATCTCCGTTTGTGAATGTGTAGAACATATCCCAGGACATGACATTTGCTGTTTAAAATTGTTCGCATTGTAATTATGTTGTATCAAGTTTCATTTTATTTGTTTTCGTTTCATTTGTGAGTGTTTCCAATTTGACTTTCAAGAGCTCAATTTTTCGTATTGTGTATTTACTTTCTAGCGCATTAAATTAAATTAAAAACTCTTATTTTCGCTTTGCGTATGTGGTTTGTGCAGGAACTAGTGAAAGTGGGCGTACGAATTATTTGTTACCTTTGGTTGTTCTTGCGGTGTATATTTTACTTTTACACAGCAAACTTCGGTTATTTATTAGTTATTGTTGTATTGAATTTTAGTAACGATTTTCTATCTATAAATTACCTGGCCGATGTAGATATTTGGATTTATTCATATATAGATATTTTATGATTATGTATTACTAATGAGTCATTCGAAAGCTTTTATTTGTATTTTTTCGTTCACCGTTTCCCATCGCTATACTGAAGAATACCGAACGAACTAAATATAATATAACCTAGCCAAATAAATGTATTTTGATTAAGCTTTAAGCATGTTTTCTGCAAACTATTTTACTTTAATTTATGTGGCATTTAATAGTCCATACTAAATTTAGTTGCAAGATCGATACAAGCTGTGTTTACCATGTACCCGTAGATATATGCGCCTTGAGAATACCTAGTTAAATTACGATTATGTTAAGTGTAATATATTTTGGGAAATAATTTATTTCTGAAACCTGATTAAAACATCATATATATGTAAAAGTATGTTCAGCGATGCTGCGATATGTTCTTATTGTGTTCTTAAAAATTGATTTTGTGTAACCTAAGGTTTCGGTTAAATTTCAAAATTTTGAAATTTTCTCTTCGAGTAAAAATCTGTGAACATTCGAAATATGATTTATACCTTCATTCTTAGCTCCGTCTTGCAGTTGAGCGTTCTTGTAATGTTTCGTTTGTTTTCGGCGAATACAATCTCAAGAAATGATAACAATATACTGGGATAACTGATAGCAGTTCTTGTTTGAAAAATATGTTTTCTAGTCAAATTTGTTATATCCAGTATACTTGAAATTTCTATTATATCAAACAGAACGCTCTCTTATAAAGGAAATAAAGTCCGTTCTTAACCAGCATTTCAGGTGTGAAGTTCTCATTTGAAAAGTAGTTATTTTATTCAAACTCTGCTAAGTAGTGCTACTATCTTGAAAAGTTTTGTAGCGACCCCCGATGGGTTTGTCGCGACATGTTTTGTGCAGGTATATGGTTTAATGTTTTCCCTGTTCCACACCTAGTAGTTTTTCCAATTGACATTGTTGGTGACCTAATATTATTCCTGTAACAATAAGATATTGTAGCTCACAAACCATACAAAATATCGAAAAAGTTTCCTTCTAAAAGTTGTATTGTTTTCAATACTGATTCCAATAATGTAAAAAGTTACTCCAGTTTCCATTTGAAATTTTAAAGTTGACCCCACTCATATGTATTTCCGGTACGCCACTGATTCCTTCCCCGAATGCACTAGTTGAATTCTCTATATCCACTTTTATCACAACTTGTTTTGTTTCACTTCTCTAGTGTATTCCATATCGAAATGCTCCTATTGTGCCGGATTTTTGAATAACCCTGCATATATATATATATATATATAAATATATATCTAATGATGGATAAATCTCCATTGGATGATAGAGAATGACAAACGATGTGATTTAAGCGAAGAAGTTGTGATCCGAAAATGAACCAAAGTAGAATAAAAATGAATAGAACGAGAGAACGAAGTGTTGGAGAAAGGTCGGGTCAAAGAAACGATTGCAGTATGTGCCCTGTAGAGCCGAGTCATGTACACATGGATACGGAACAGTGGCGGCGCATGCGAAGAAACACAGCAATGTACTGTATTACTAGCAGAGCGTTGGGAAAAGTGCCAGGGCAACGTGCCAGTGCGACAAAAGGCCAACAGACACGTGGCGGCTTGTTTCCGTAGTCACGAACCCAGTATACAGTGTAACTGTTGACAGGGGTGTGGAAGAATGTGGGATCGCAAAGCCTGTAAATCACCGAAGTGTCAGAGCGCTCCTGGGAAGCAGGATCCTGGAGCACGAAATACGTACGGCATGCACGACAACGGAGTGCGGTAGAAGGTCAGTTACAAAAATCGTACAGTGGGTGTGGTAATGTAGGATGACACATACTAATGTTAGACAAGACTGCACACGATACTGGTAGGACGAAAACATAATGAGCAAATGTACTTCTGACGAAGACATTCACAGCAGCTGCTCAAAATGACGTCCCTGGGACGCGATGCAGACATGGCATCGCCGTAATAGGTTTTGGTGCATCCTCTCGAAGACGCCTGGTTTGGTGTGAATCATCTCACAGGCAGCGAGGATGCGTACAAGGAGGGATTCTTCGTTCTGGACAGGTGTGTCGTAGACGAACGCTTTTACATAATCCCACAAAAACAAATCAATAGTTCTGCATATCTCTCGTCGTATCGTTCGTTGTACGTTTGCGAGATCTCATATTCTTTCTGCAAATTCATCTGAAACTCGTAATATTTGTGAAGGTTTGTGATTGCCTGTCACAATCGTATTGAGTTTTCGAAATAAATTGCTACTAAGGTCTTTTTTGGGATCTCGAATACTTCTTTCTATGTTCATTTGAGTGATCTTTCAGAACGTTCCGAATAAATGTTGCATAATATTAACAATGGCAAGACAGCCATGTTTTCTCCTTACGTCTACAATTTATGATTAAGGTGGAAAAGTGGAAGGGGTACTGCAAGCCTCCCTTGTCGTCCCTACACATTTACTTTCAAACATAGTCACTACATTAGTTCCAAAGTTTTACTTGAATCAATTAACAACCAATGCTTAAATTCGGTATGGGATTACTTCCTAAATATTTGCAATAACAAGACCTGTTTACAGTACCCTTATTTCTTTATAAATTATTTTTATTTATTCTTAGATTATATTCATATTTCCGAACATAATAAATTAGAATATAACCTATAGATTTGGTTTCTAAGCTACATAGTTAAATTATGCAAGTGAAGCACTTTGGAGGGGAGTGGAACCGACATGTTGAAAAACTGTGTTACCGCCCATACAATTAAATTCATCATCATCATCGTCTTGAAAAAAAAAATCCTAACTGATTTAACCAATACCAGCGAATAATGTAGATTAGTATTAAAAAGACCATTCAGTAATCGTGAAATTGTCTATTTGTAGAGCTCTATCTTTGCTAGTAAATATTTTTGTTTCCAGGCAAAAACAATGTTTCTATAATTTATAAAATCAGAGGAAACTTGTATACATAATTTTCTTTCATATTACAGCTCCTTTTTCTAATATCTATAGCTATATTTTATCTGTGCCTAATACTAATAATAATCATTACGCGAACTTTCACACAGAATGTTTTTATGAATCTGTGTAGAGAAACACATTCATCTACTAAACTGACCCCCGGAAAAGTTTCCTGGTGACGCCCGTGTTCCTAAGTCGAAATTTGGAAAATCTTATTTAAGATACTTGAAGTATTTCTATAACTTGTCATTAATTTTAGCAACGCTTACCTGAGAACTTTCTCGTTCCACTATTACAGACACCTTTGGTTTCGTAGACAAGGATATTCAATATATTTGTATGCTTTATGCAGTCACGTGAGTCGGCGCAATATGAAATGTGTCAACATATTAAAAATTCAAGACTTAGACCTATTATTTTCGGTAACTGCGTAAACGTTAAACCGTAATTATCTTACCTCACCATGTGGAAACATTAGGTAGATATATACACATAAAACAAATAGAATGTGTACTTGTAATAACTATACAGTTATCTTCAAATCAAGAATAGAAAAAACATTTCATGCTAGGCAGAATAAAACACAAAACTAATAAACAATTCATATTTTTCATTGCATGATTGACGACCAATGCTCGAAGGAAGGTGACCCCAATGGATTCCTCGAACTTTTGTTTCACAAGAATGTATTTGAAGCAAGAGACGACAGTTAATCAGCGAACGTAATTATATAATTTAAGCTGGATAATATAAATAAAAGTTTTATAGTCCTTACAAGTTAAAATATACTAAGTAGATGAAACTAGAAGAATGAGTGAAAAATATAACTCTCATTCAGCATTAGGAAAATTGACATGCCAGGGCTTACCATCCGAATACATTAGCTAATGCTCCTTTTAGAACTTGCTTACTTAAAATTTCAACAGACAAATTTTAGCTTATCTATGCAAGATATCTGACCCTCTGTTCCTTTCATTTGGGGTTTCTGACTGTAGTAGAGTCTAGTGGGTTTCTCAAAACAAAGATAAAGATAGTGAGGGTGAGAGAGGGGAGGGGGTGAAATTTCCAAATTCAGTTCCACAACCATACTTTATCTCGCCATGCTTTAATTTTTCTACACTGAAACGGAAAATTAATTCCATTTGTTTTTCCTCCACTTAAATGTTGCAAGCTATTTCAATATGCGTACAGAAATATAAACTTATACTAATGAAAACACTAACTGAAGTATATTTTATTAAATCTTTTGGAAATATAAAATTTGAATACGTAGAGAAAAGCACGAGAGAAACTGAAATAAAGACACAACCACGGAACAATAGAGGTAAGAGTGAGAGATAAAGAAAACTGGAAAAGAATTTTTTTTCTTTCTACGTTTCATATATCTGTATGACCCCGATAAAATTCGTGCCAGCTGCCGCCGTTACACGAGAGGGAACTGATTTGACTGTTAAGAGATAGATCTCTCCACTTATGTTTCCGTTATTGGTAAACTGATTCCGAAAAAGAAGGAAACTTACGGAAAACTTAAAACATACTTCCAGACTTTGAGTCCAAGTCACTATTCAGTCTTATATTACGTTTTCAGATGATTCCTAAACCCTCGATAGTTTTTTTTTCCTTTGCTTCAACCAAAACGAGAAATGAAAAATCTCATGTCACCGTCATTTACTTTGATACAAATTTATTCTACTGGGTATACTACTGTCGCAGTAGCTCTTGTAACATTACTTACTTAATCTATGACTTACGAAATTCGCAATGTAACAAACTATTGCCATCGGATTCTATCCTGGACAAGATCAAGTCAGTTTTCACCACAAACACCAACCGCTCGAAGGTGCCTTCTAATATTGTCCTCCCAACGTCATCTCGGTCTTCCCAATAGTATATTTCCAACCACGAGGGAATATAGTCTTCATTTATCTCCCATTCGAGCTATATGTCATGCCCATTTCATTATTGTTACAACATCGGGTGAATCGTGAAGTTCTTCACTATGCAGTCTCCTCCATTCTCTAGTCATCTCATCCCGTTTCGTCCCGTATATCGTTCTCAATAACTTATTTTAAAAGAAACATAAATTATCTTCATTTGGCAGGGTCGTATTCCAGCTTTCGCAACCATAAAGTATTACCGGCAGAAAAACTGCCCTGTATATTTTTAATGACAACTTCCTTGATACTAATCGTGAGGTTTGGAGTTTGTTGACTGAATAGAAACATGCGTTACCGCATACTAAACGACTTTTTTATTTCTTCCGTTACGTCGTTTTTGCTTGTTACATATGCTCCTAACTATCTACATTTGTTTGCTTTCTCTTTGTTCTCATTCATAATTGTTATGTACTTATTTCCGTTATTCCCTATGTTTCGGCTTGCTTTCATTATTTTGTTTTCTCTATGTTTACCTGTAGACTTATTTCATCGCACGCTTCTACTAAGACATCGGTGTCGCCTTGTAGTGTCTCTCTATGTATGCACTCTCTATGCACGAACAGTTGATTCATACAATTCAACGTTAGTCTCGTTTTGTCCTCTTTTATTTGTAAAATCGCATATTTTAAAGCAAAGTTAAACAGCGGCGGTGACAACACATCAGCTTGTTTCAATCCGTTTCGAACCATGAAACTATCTGACATATTATTACCTACCCGTACTCTGCTTAAGGGGTCACTGAGACACATCTTGACAAGTTGAACAAGTTTTTTCGGAATTCCAAATTGTACCAGGATATTGTATAACTTCTCACTTTTGATAGAATCCTAGGTCTGCGCGGATGCGGATATCCGCCGTCATCCCCGCCGGTAACCCTTTTAGGGATATACTTTAATTTTAATTGCGGATTGTGGATAAAACTGCGGATTTAATTCTCTCTCGTCACTTGAGGAGATATTAAGTAAGTATAGCATTCCTTTTTCATTAACTTCATAATGTGTCTCTGCATGACATTATTTTCTTTTCTTAAAGTGCGGTTGACTATTAATAGAAAACAAATAATAGATTGTCAGTTTATCATGTGACAATTTTTTGTTATCACATTACATTATGTTATAGGTAGATTATTTAAGCTCCGAAACTAATATAGAATACAATCTATTTGAGATTTTATGTATATAAAATAATTGCGGATGTGGATACGGATCGAGATGTTCCGAACGCGGATGATGATGCATATAGACGAGGTAAAGGGTGTTGCGTATGTAATTTTCTATATCCTTACAGACATCTAATCGTAAACTTTCTTAAAATTAATGAATATCTGGTGAACTGTCCTATTCTATACGCATTTTCTCTCCAAGATGTGTCTCAAGGCGAAAATCTGATCCAACGTGGATCTATTTCTTCTAAATCCACATTGGTGGTTGCCAATTATTTCATCTATGCATACACTTAGCCGAAGTAGCAGTATATTCCTCAATAATTTGTAACATGTTGTGAGTATCTAGATTCCGCGGTAATTATTACAGTCTAATTTATCGCCCCTTTTATAAACCGAAAATATTATTAAGGTTTGCCTTTCCCGGTGAATTGAAAGTTTTTAATTTTTTTTATCGATATTTTGACCTCTATAGCTCTTGCAACACTACTTTGAAAATCATTTCAGATATTCAATTCTTTCTATGTTAAAGGTTGTTTTCAAATGCATACAATATGTTGTGAAGTGGTGAATTTCAGGAGAGTTTGAAAATAGATTTAAAGCTATTTACAACATATTGTAAAAATGCATTTCCTTCGTCGAAACTTTTAAAGTTTGTTTTAAAATAATTTTCTGCTATTCATAAAATATTTTTCACTCTAACAAGCTGAGTAGTTCAAAACAAATGTTAATACCAATTTATCAATATCTAAAACTTCAATGGCGAGTTTCTGAAAAGTTTTTCGACCAAACCCTCCTAGCTTTCTTACCAGATAATCCTCAAAATCCTACTTCTGGGTGCAACACGGTTTGTTTGAATGGCTTGCAAATTGCATTTGCAATGTGATATGGTAACCTCACATTGCATATTCGCCTTCTATCGTTCGGTACAATGAAACTATATGAATTTAGACACGGAAGCGTACACACAAAGCAGAACTGTAATCTAATTGAAGTAAATACCGAATTAAACAAACGTTTAGTATGTAAAACGCTAGGCTACGTTAGATTCAAAGTTATGAACATGGGGAAATATCGAAATAGCATCCTAAAACGAACGAATTTGATAATATTTTGGTTTTATCTTTTGTATGCAGGTTCTATAACGGCAATGTAAATACATAAAACAAATGTGGAATAAAATGTGTTATGCCTTTATGCACCTTGGCTACAGAGCTGAAACTGTGAAATACAACTAAGGGCATTCTGAGGCTCCAAGCGAAAACACAAACAACGGATATGTGTTGTTAGTTATAATACGTAATGTATATAACAAGCGATACATTAATCGATACAGAGCCTGTATGCGGGGACAATCCAGTGAAACGTTCGATGTTGAATGAACAAAATTGTAGTTAGTAGGCTTATGTTCAAAATTCTACTTTTCTCTTTCTGTTGCAGTCTTTTGTTTGACCGCACCGAAAGTTATATGTAATGATGCTAGACACAGGTCAACGAAAACTGTTGTTATCAGTACGCTAAAAAAATAATATTATAATTCAAAAATTATGAATGAAGAAGAATCAAAAATAAGAATTGTATAATATATATGTTTAGTTAAGATCGAACCCAATTTTTTATGGTGAAAACTGATTTATGATTTGTGCGATAACGATCAAATCACTAAGATGCTAACAGTGGGAATGCAGCTAAAAGATTGTTTGGGGAATATACGGAATATATGAACATACTATGTTAAACTGCTCAAATGAAATAAATTGCGTTGTGCAATAATATCAAGGTTTTTTTTTCTTGGCTGTCTAAACAGATTTTCTAGAGTGGCTTTCGCTCCCTAGGCCAGGTTTGTTTTCTAAGTCGGGTGTAGCCTCACCTGATGTGCATTATGCGCAGGTTCTCAAAGCAGGCACTTCAACTAGTTTCCACACCATTTCGAAAAGGACCCGGAACCAATGTCATCGCAGTAAAGAACTCAAACTCAGCTAGTCGAGGGCAAAGAACTTTATAGTGTCGATAACGTCTTTTGCTACGAGTACCCACTATATACATGTATACATTTTAGATACAAATAACTTATATTTTTCTGAGTACAGCAAGTTAAAGCCTAAAATCTCCCAGAAAAATATCTTTGAAACACGCTGAAATTTAATCAATGTTTTCTTTCTGCCGCGGAGCCCTCCTGAAGAACTATAGGAACGACCCCTTGCTGTGCGAACGGTCCGCGGTTCGAGTATTATAACTGCAACATTTTAATTTTAAAGTTTTCGCTAATAATGTGCAAGTGTTATTAATTTTGAATTTAGTTTTTAAGACCTTTAGCCACTTCTGACTCAGGCCAGATTTATATCATGAAATGAATTAGTGGAATGAAGAAAGTGGGAGGGAACGGAAGAACTCCGAACAAAATGTGCACAATGTTTTACCACCACAAAGACCAAATGACATGTTCAGGGATATAAACAATGCTTTCTAGTACCACAGGTGAGTTATTTGCCATTGAGTCATCGCGGAACTGTAAATGTTATGTGCTAAATATGTGTTGACATATAAAGCGAATCTGCACCTTCTTTCTCAATTCATTTGTATTCTTGATTTTGCTTTATTTGCTTTATTTAAAATCTACCAGTACACATAGAGTCGTATTTTCACAGAAAAACTGAAACAGCGCAAAATTGAGAATGAACAAGAAGTTTTATTACACTTGCAGAATAAATAATAACAATTATAATAATACCCAATACAACACAATGCCTTTTGTTGTTAATATTATAGGATTTACAGGTTACAGAAACTTAGGCGGAACGGAGCAAATGCTGTTTACGTTTCCTCCTCTCAATAATTGTTAATTGCTTATAAAATATTAAAATACAGTGATTCAATAATAATACGATGGTATGAATGACTAAGCAAAACTGGTAAATGAAAACTACAAATACATTGGTTAAGCAATTACATGATAACATCTCTCAAAATTACATATACAAATTAATGACAAAATACTTAATAAAATGGACTATATTTACAATTAAGTTTTGTTTTGCTGGAGAAAGGTATTCGTTTGTTTTGTGAATGTTTTATTTGTTGTTGCTGTTCTTATGTTCGAGGGTAATGAATTCCAGACACTAATACTTTTACGTGTGAGACTTCGTAATCCATAGTTTAAGCGTGGTCTGGGTATTATTAACTGACTGTTTGTTATTGCTCTTGTTCTTATAAGGGTGTTAAAGCTGTTGCTCGGAATGATAATATTTAAGTGAAGAACATTAGAACTTCCCCGGAACTATAGATTTGGATAGATTGAACACAGTAACCTGAAATAGTACAAAATTACTATTTTACTACAGGTATATGTATATATATTTTTAAAAGTATAGCACTTCACTTAGGCATCAAATAAAAACATGGGCCTTCCTTACATCATGTTATTTTCTATAGTGATAATGTTGGGAGATGAATTTTACCAAGCATTTGTAAATGTTACTTTTCATTTTTTTCTTTTAAGTTGCTTTAAACCCTAAAAAGCCTGAGGTGAGACGGCGGACTCACTTCACTCTTTTTTTCCTCATAAAATATTCCCTGTATGTCACATCAATAAGTGCCTTCATGTATTCCTCAATAACGATGTTTTTTATAACATATTGATTTTATACATAATTTCGCTTCAATATTTCTTCTTTATCGCCAATAAAACAGTTTTGAGACGTTGTTGCCTGAGGCGAGTCTAGGAGACTCACTTGTACTTACTTAGTAAAGAAGGGCAAGTTAGCTGTGTTCTATTCGATTAAACGCTTAAAGCATTTGGTAAAGTTCGCTAATTTTGTGTCGAGTCGCTAACCACTGCATTATATAGCACATCGCACTTCAAGCTTCCATGGAGATGAATATAATATTTACTGGAGCAGCTGCATATTTGAAGTCCCCATGTTTGCTATGGGACAAACTTTGTTTCAAATTGAGGCCAGTTTCGATTACATTTTTCGATTACATTTGTGATAAGCTGTTGTGTATAAAGAACGAGAGTTTCGGGGTGGTTTTGCCGGACAGTAGGGTATCCTCATAAAAGTGCAGACAAAATTGATGCCGTCAATAAAGGCACTCCAGCAGCTGCTCCAGTATAATATTATATTCAGCTCCATGAGGACAAGTTACTTGACAAGAATTCGATCTGGTACCACTGCCAAAATAGGCCTATCTACATTTTATTGTTTATGTTGTAAGGGAAAGAAGGAGTGCGTTTGTCTGCCTGATTGCCGTACTTTTCAATAGTTTTTGTTTCCATACACAGTAAATTTTGACATGTCAGCGCTCAGTGAGGAAGAAATCAGAGCTTGTCTTGAATTAGAACAAACTAATAAGTCTGCTGAGTACTTTTCAGACAGTGACGACAGTGTTCATGATCCCGAACTTAAGGCTAGTGATGAAGATAATGTAAGTGTAAACACCGATTATAGTGATACTATTAGTGGAAATGAAGACATTCCCAATCAAAATGACAGTAATGAACTTTTTTTCGGAAAAAAACATGGAGGAATGAAGTAAAAATCCACCACCAATGTCCACGGTTAGGGCTTGTAACATTATAAAAACAGCGACATCTAAAGTTGTGTTTCCACCTGCTAGGAAAATAGAATGTACAAGGGATTCTTTTGAACTTTTCATTACATCCAGTGTTTTGAGTGAAGTCGTGAAGTATACAAATCAAGAAGCCGAACGTGTGTACGTGGAAAGGAAAATAAATATATCGTGGAAACGATGTGATGAAATGGAAATGAGTGCATTCCTTGGTCTTCTTATAACTACCGGCTATTTGAAAAACAATCATCACACAGTTGCCGCCTTGTGGAACCCGAAATACGGCCCTCCAATATTTCGGGCCACCATGCAGAAGGACAGATTCAAAGAACTGCTTTTGTTCCTTCGTTTTGATGACAAAACAACTAGGACTTAGCGCCGTTCGAAAGATAAGTTAGCACCAATTCGTGATGCGTGGGAAGCAGTGTGCGCGAATCTTACTAAGTATTACCTTCCCGGTAGCAATATTACAGTGGACGAACAATTAGTGCCATTTCGGGGAAGGTGTCCTTTTCGCCAGTATATGGCGTCGAAACCAGACAAATATGGTATGGAAATATTTTGGGCTACAGATTCGAAGAACTTTTATCCACTGAAATGTTTGCCTTATTTGGGGAAGGAGGGAACAAACAGAGCAACGAATTTAGGCTCACAGAACCATACAATAGCAAGATAAATGTGACAACTTTTTTACCGATTTATTATTGCACAATGGGCTCACGTTAGTTGGAACGGTACGAAAGAACAAGCCTTTCATTCCTTCAGAATTCCAACCCAGCAGAGCTAGAGAAGTTGAATCTTATCTTTGGTTTTCAACATAACTTTACCTTAGTTTCTTATGTTCCTGCTCGAGGTAAAGCAGTCATTCTCCTTAGCACCATGACCATTCCAAGGATATTGTTGTGGAGGAAGCAAAAAAGCCAGAAATTATTCTGCACTACAATGAAACTAAGGGTGGAGTTGATAGTTTAGATCAAATGGTTCATACCTACTCATGTAAGAGGAAAACTAATCGCTGGCCAGTAGCTTTTTTCTTGAACATGTTAGACGTTTGCGGGGTTGCTGCGTATGTTGTCTGGCTCACAATGAATCCTGAGTGGAAGAAAAACAAAGGAAACACCAGACGAAGACAATTTCTGATTGACTTGGCGGAGAGCCTCATACGGTCCCATATACACAGGCAATCGAAATTTGGACTTCACCGGGGGACGACAACGTCTATGTAGATCACATTTCCGAAATTGCGACAACAAGAATCGATTCCAGACGCTCATTCCTTACCAGCTGGTAGTACTGAAGAACCACATAAAAAGAAAAGATGTTTTTTGTGCGACTCTAAAAAAAGAAGAATGCAAAAACAAGTTTGTCACAAGTGCAAAAGAAATGTGTGTTCAGAACACTCGGTATGCCAGAGAGAATGCAATCAGTGTAGCAAAAAGTAATTGTGGTGGTTCACATGTCAAGAAAAAAAGACTGCGACTGTATTTGTCTTCCTATAACTTTTGTTTGTTATAAAACAAGAAACTGTACTATTCTTGAACGTAATTGGACTATATAAGTAAGCAAGTCTCTTTTGGTACAGTAG
>JAGDQP010031514.1:0-10642 GCA_022664845.1 Lepisma saccharinum
ACTAAAATGCTTTTAAACTAGCTGCAACTTGTTTTTATAATATTTGTGCATGTATATATAGCTTGAAAGGAAGGTATGACTTTCTCTGCATCTACACGGGAAACTGCTTGTCGGCTAATAACATTACCTGGTTTTTATAGACATACTTACGCGTTTCCAAAACCGCGTCACTAGTATGGATAGAATATGAAAGTCTTCAGAGATAAACTGCAAAAGGTATATTTGAGTTATCCATAAAAAGCCTGTCCCCTCTCACAAGACACTGTCACACTTGGTAATAATTGGTTGAATACTGTTCTTGGTAAAATTGTTATCCCATTCTTCTCGCAATATTTTTAAATCATGCATAACCACATGAACATAATACGCATGATCTTTCTTTTTTAGAGGGCCATTCAAATTAAAGAAATATTGAACCGAATTTTATTTGTTTTAACCTGTTTCTCTATAACACTATGCACATTATTGCCTTTATTTTGATAGTGCCCATGTATGAGGAATTTATGTGTGATACTTTCAATATTCCAGTTATTTTACTGCATATAAGTAACTGGCAAGTAAATATCTTCTACTGCCCCGCACAGTTATTTAAAATAGTGCTTGACTCTATTCCTGAGGATATTTTGAGGTAATTATAGACACAGCTTCCAATTTCAAGAACAGACTACGTTTTCGACATTTTAAATCACATGTTGTAAAATTGTAGCAATTTTGAATTTCTGCCTCTTAGTACTGGCATTACTGCAAGCCGTATGCAGCAACATGGTATACGTTGTTCGCAATTTCTTTCTGTTTTGCTGCCCACTGGGCTTTTCTCGGAATGGAAAAGGAGATATTAAAAAATGTGGTTGTACATACTTGATGTTACAAATTGTAGATGGCGCCTATCGTGTTTTTCTTTATAATTACAATGCAATAATGCCAAACTTTTCCCACTCTTAATATATTCGCGTTTTGTTTGAGATCTTAAATAATGCTGTTCTACTCCTGGGTACAGACTCTCTTTAATTTTATAATTGATTGTTGGTTGGTGTTTGTTTTTTACTTTCCTTCATTAAAGCTTGGCCGAATCGGTCTATTACGCCATGAACATTTTTTTTACACCCTTTAACATGGTTATTATTGACCACAACAAAGGCGCATATTTTGCGTGTTTGAATATTGATATTTGGGTTTGATGGTTCAGTGCTTGCTAAAATAAATTATCTTTTCCTCTTAACGTTACTAAGTTTTTAGCAGCTTTTAAAAATTATCTCTCTCATTGTGTAATTCATTTTTTACTACAACCCAATTTGCATTCTTCTTTGTAAGGAGGCCGAATGTTTTTTTTTACATTTTAAAAATGAAATATACATAAGTTTCACCAGAATTTAGCTTTCTTAATTCCTTCTCTTTTGTAACTATTTTGGCAGTTTTTAGTATATTAGTTTTATTTTTGTTTCAACTTGGCGGTCAGCACTAACAAAGAAATTAGGGACATTATTAGAAATATTGGTACTCTCAGGAGAACTAATAATAAAACTTCAATTAACATCTAAATTATTAATATCACTTTTATTATTATTTATGTGAGACGAGTAATAACATATTATTTTCTCTCTCAATTTAATTAAACGTAAAACAGCAGAAATAGTAGAATGAAATAATAGGTAGAAAGAATATGTTTTCAGATTCGGTATTACCATGAACAAAATAACATAATTTGAGGTTTTCATAGTTCTGGCGACAAAAGAGCTAAATTCGAAAAATTTAAACCATCATATCGCGTGACAATAAAAGGGAATTATAACTTTCATAATTCTACGACCACGGGGGGCGAAGTTAGCAAACTGACATCATATTTGACATTAGCACACCAAAATACATATCACTGTGAAAACAGAATCTCAATATGTCTCGACGTTTACGATCTATACACGGTTGAATATTTGACCTTTGAACTCGAGGTCCGCATATACTATTTGATGCCCTGATACCAAATGTGAAAACAGAATTTCAATATGTTTGGCCGTTTACGAAACATACACGGTTAAATATTTGATCTTTGACTTTCGTCCAAGTAGTATCAAAAGACTCATATCGGGTAGTTTTCACCTGCAAGTGACCATTGGTTGTAGGATGTAGTCGTAGTCTCCTATTCCATGATATTTAGATTAAGTTAACTAGCATATATTCCGCTGTCTATGTCCTGTGTTGGAATCTCTGCCAGGGGTTGGACCTATGATAAGTAGTGTTTTTGTAGGGTGAAATATCTGTAATTGCTGCTGTGTAGGGAATGGAAAAGAGGCTCATACCCTTTTATAGTGTTGGGTTAGCTCAACTAGCATATAGTCTATGTCCTGTGTTGGAAACTCCGCTAGGGATTGTGTTATGTTAAGTAGTGCTTTTTATAGCTGAAAAAGAGCTTTATAGCCTTTTATAGAATTCTTGCTATTGTGTACTAGTGTGTACCTGTGAAATTTCTGCTATGTTAAATAGGGGTTGGAAAGGGTTCGTAGGTTGGTGTTAATCACTGCTATATTAGATAGAGGATGAGCCGTAGCCTCTGTAATTTTTGCTATGTCAAGTAGTGTGTTTTTTGGGGTTGGAAAGGAGCTTCGTGCCCTTTCATAGAATATCTGCTATGTTAAATAGGGGTTAAAAAAGAGGCCGTAGGCTTTCGCGACCTCCTTGCTGTAATCCCTGTTATCATGCACTGGTTTACTAGCATATATTCCTGTGTAATCTCCGTTATGTTAAATAGGTGTTGGGCCGTAGCCGTTGTTATGTGCCTGTAAGCACGTTGCAATCTCTAGCCTAGAGGACATATATTCCTGTGTTCGTAGTCCATCTCTGGTATTGCGGGGGGTTAAAAAAGGTATCCTATACTGTTGGAGGGCTTCCAAGTTATTTTGGTTATGTTATTTCTGCTATGTTAAATAGGGGTTGGGAAAATTTGCCGTAGCATTTCATACTATGTTAAATACGGGTTGAATAAAGGGGCCGTATCCTTTTATACATTGTAACCAAAAACTGGGACACCGCGTATCGTACATCCCTGAGCAATGGACTCCTTACTATTGCCAGGTATGAAAAAAATCGCACAATTTTTCACATAATTTAGATTAAAATTCTGATTAAATAAAAAGTTTTCGTCAGGTGCGGGGTATACTACTGACACCCCTCACAGGGCTGCGGGCTGGTGGAATTACTGTAATCGTTGTTAATAAAGGTTTATGTTGCCAAGCGATCAGAACTAAATTAATGAATGTTTGTCATTACTAAGAAATGATAACATGTAAGCAGTTATAATGGCTCACACTGTTTTTTTTTTACAAGCAAGACCTGCACAAGACGCCGTGCTAGGAATGGTCAAATCCGACTACTTAGTAATGAGTAATTTCAGCCACATTTTCTGATCTGATATGAAGGCAAATACCTAGAAAGGAAGTCAAACATCACTTTGAAAATATTTAACTTGCCTACAGTATAAAAGGAACAAAACGTAGTGCCCCAATAGCACTGGAAAAAGAACAATTTTATCATTTGTGATGCTTAAAGGCAAGATTGGGCTAATATACCGAAACGCTAAGCAATATACGTTTAGCAGAGCAGTTACGTTCATATGTAGAGAGCAGCATTATTCATATGTAAAGAAGCTTTAGATATACGTTGCATACACCTGCCACCTAGCCTTCAACAATTTCATAACATTACATAACAAGAAATTAGCAAAGTGTATGTAGTGCACCTTACTACCCCAATTTTGTGAGAAATACGCTACGTGAACATAGCAATAATTATAGTATATCACATTGCAACAGCCTCTTTAGTACAAGCATGTAAATATGTCATTGGGAAATCAATATTTCCTAGCTGTATTACGTTGAAATTTGTTCAGGTTTCGTGGCTCTAAGATAGTCACGAAAACCATTGAAAATAGCCCATTCTAACATTTCCTGCTGCATGAAAGTAATGTCTCACAAAAAGGAAGATGAACTTGTGATAATCAACTGCTCTTCTACGAGACATTTTAAGCACTGTCACATTTTTGTACCTACACCTTTACCAACGCATCTTCCTCCGAAACATAGTGGAGGAATAAGCAATAATTGTGCCTACTAATTGTTTACTAACAAATTTTTCGACTTAATAGCTATTCATTACGCATGCACCAGAGAATCACATCATATGGAAATAAGTTAGCTCTGCCATTTTTTATTTATTTATAAAATAAGTTGGTAACGCTGAGAACTGGTTGCTTAGTCAAATAATATTGATGCAAAGTGGTATGGATACATGTAACGAGACTAAAGCAAGTTAAAGTTACATTTTTAAATGGTTGGTAACACTGGTAACTGCAGTGTCTGCTCAAGAATTTTCCAGTAACTCTTAGCTAGTCGAGCCAAGACCTATCCAATGACATCTCAATCAAGTCTCTACACCTTGTGGTTCATGTTTTGGACAGTAGTTGACAATACTTGCACCGGAGGTGCTTGGGGAGAGGGACACCTAAAGTTCTTTTTTTTTTTAATTGTGTGGAAGCCAAGTTGGATGCTTTTACTTCTTAAGAAATGGAAGCAATTTCAATAATTGAATTAAAAATAGCCTTGCAACATTGACAACTGAGCCACAGTAATTTTTTGTTGTGTTGATTAATGTTTGTGGTAATTTTGTTGCAGATGGGTCTAGCAGAATGGAAGCAATTAAAAAAATGCTGAATTTAGAAAAGGATTGGCAACACTAACCCACTGTGCTAGTTCAGATGGTTCAGTCGGCTTTAATCTCGTCTTGCCTAGACCATTCCAATGACACCTTAACTAGCTTCGTAGCTCTAGTAGTTCCCAAGTTGAATTTGCGGACAGACAGACATAGTGGGAATATTTCGTTTCTATCAGGAAACTTAAAGGGAACGTTACGAAACTGAAGCTTCCAACCAGCTCTCGCAGTTTATCCTGGAAGTCTTTAAAAGAGCGAAAAACGTAAATGAAGTATAGCATCGATAAATTTGGACTAATTTTGGATCGATAGTGTCAGGAAAATCGATATTCCGAATAATCAATTATTACTTGAAATACAGCGGAAATATAGCAATAAAATCTATTTAAAGATGTAATCTTGCGATTTCGAACATAAGTTTAGTTTTAATAGTTTTAGATCACTGTTAAAGGACTGAAAAGAGCATTTACTATAATCATATCAAACGAAAATTGCTAATAATTTTTCCTTATTTATAACTTGGAATTTTCTGATTCCTGACTGTCACCTTCTCTTCTCTTGCTCCAGAAAGAGTTCTCGTGAAAGGATTATGAAATCTCTCTAACAGATGTGACAAACTTAGACCACAGTTGACCTGCTCCACAAATGAAAGTTTTTTAAAAAAAAAAGCATGCCTGCTGCCGCTTTTAATGATTCTCTACATCAAATTTCGCCTCGACCCTATCATAGAGACAATGATCATTACGAATTCTTTAACTACTGGTATTTACAAGTTATACACTACCGTACCGCGAATACCAACCATAAGTGTCTCGAACCAAAAGAAATTAATGGATAGCGTACTGATCTGATGACGTCAGCACAAAGGCAACAATTTTCCTGGCTGTTTCGAGCATGGGAAATGAAGACGGTTCTACTGCCGTGATAATTGAATAGGGTTACAGGTATGGCAGAAAGCTTTAGAAGCACTGTTCTATCATTGCGCATTCGTGCAAATTAATTTTCAATAAAACCTTCTTAGTAATTTATCATTTTTCAGTTATATCGACCTTTTACATCATCCTCGAACATGTTTCGCCCGGCTAGTAAGCCGATTTTCGTGATTACTTTTTCAGTTTTTAATTTATAATTTCTTGGATAATAATGGTTTTCAGTGATTCCATAACTTAAATTAATACCTAGCGTTAATTAGAGTGATAGCCTTACTTATAGCCTGTAACACTTCAATTTTATTAGCTTTAAACCAATTGAAGATAATTATATAAAGATATGAAAACAGTGCTTGTAAGTTACTTTTGAAGTGGACCTAAAATAAGTTAGGGGTTCCGAATATGGTCAACCCTATCTTTGTTGATTTTTTCACCAAGAAAGACTATTTATTCGTGCGAATCGACTGAACCATCAAGTTGGGAAACTATTTGGACAACTGAAAAAATAAATCTGCTTCCTAGAAATGACGTATAAAAATGTAATAAATCGAAAACTAAAATGTTTCCAATATGGCCCACTATAGATAATAAGAGCGTATGGCAAAAGTGATGTGTAATCTTTCTGTATTACTCATATATGCTACATACTGAGAGATATCAAACATACATAATTTATATGACATTGCAAAACCAAGAATATTGTATTAATACAAGATGCCAAAATTAGTGAAAAACAAGTGAATATACAAGAAGACAAAATATGAGTAAATAAGGAGAAGTGTAACACAAACGAAGAAGTTTAGAACGTCAAGTCTCACATGAGGGACAAAGAAATGGTCCGTAGTCTTTAGCGATGATTCCAACACACTCTTCATGAACCATTTTTGAGCTACGACACGCAAAGATGCATCTCTGCAACCTTGTCTGCCTAACAAAGGTGACAAAACGAAGATTCACAACTCTAGGAGCAACTCAGGGTCGGTTCTTCAGGACTAGAAACATTTCCTGAAATTCTGGTAGTTTTAAACGTGATGACACTTGCTTAGTTTTCGTTTTAATCTTCGTCGTTGTATTGGAATTGATAGCTCCCTATTACCTGGTATTATCTTCGTTTTAATTACTAAACATTATGATGATGAGTATTCAGAACAAACATTTCAAATACCGATTCTTTCATTTTAAACAATTATGACTGCATTTTGCCCAATATGGCGATGGACTATATTACGCACTATTGATCTATTTACTTTTTCAGGTGCCTGCTAGTTACACAATGCAATACATTGCGTCACACACATTTTATGTTCACGTAGCTACATTATCCATGCATTTTACTAATTAGGTTTACAACAATAGATGCTGAAACAAAACATTACTTACCTTGCTAAAATAACAGCAAAATATTTTCTTGCTCAATATGCCACTTCAACTGGAGCTGATGCCGCTCACGCCACTCGCAAACAAATAAGTCGCTCAAAAATGCTTTCTTTTGTCATGAGGATATAATTTACCGTGTCACCTAGTAGCACCAACGGAAAGCTGAAGAGATCTAGGGGTGGGCCATATTGGGGAACCGGGCAATTATCAGCACATTTCAATAAGAAAATATCATCTTTATTGGCTAATTGTAAAAGAAAAATACATTGAACTTAATAATTATATTAAAATTCCTCTCTTTAGTTGTACTAGATGTCTTTAAGGTGATTTGGTGATAAATGAGAAATGGTTGCCTACCGTGGTAGCCCTGTAATCTGAGACTTCAGAGAGTGTCTAGAAGATTGTGGATTCGAATCTCGCCTGAGGCATGATTGTTGTTTTTAGAAATTTAACAGCTAATAGAACTAAGACAGGTCGAAGTCATTAGTTACTAAATGTTCTTAAATACAAAGATTACCAAAGGTTTTACGAAATAAGATGCAACAAAGTTATATCGTAAACTGATGTGAATCTTAAAATATGATAATTACGTTGAAAAAAAAATCTTATTTACAAAGACATTTTCTTCAGCAAATGTTTTGAAGATCCAAATTTAGAACGCAAAAAGTTTTTTTAATGTTGTTTTTTCTTCCGTTATTATCAATCTAATTGCTCATGGCTTGTTCTGTAGACAAAACGAAATCTGAATGAAACACTAAATTTTAGTGTCAAAGGTATTCTTAAGGGAAACAAGAACATCTGGGCCATTCTTTCAACCCATTTCTTCCTATAAACCATCTACATATTTAAATGAATACAGGCTTTCCTAGGAAGCCTACCCACACCATCAGTTTGGCCGTAATGACGAATACTTTCGAACCATTAATTGAAGATTTTTTCCAAAAACAACAGTAGTCAATTTTACTTTTTAAAAAATAGCAGGAAAAGATCCTTACAAATTACATGTTTTGCTGAAATTCATTATATTTCTAATATAGTTTGTTAACACAATTCAATACCTGTGTGAATAGATTATATAAGAAATGTTGTAAAATTCAGCAAAACATGGAATTTGGACGCGTAAAATACAAATATAAAAGATAAATTAAAATTTTGGGCATAATTCAATCTAAATCCATAGTATTCTTGGAATATTACATAATAATTTGTATCAAAATATACTGAACATTCAATTTGGGTCTATTTTCGCATTATCTTCAGAGCAAATTTTCAACGTTTTTAGACATATTTAGTGAACAAACTTTCTATATTACAAAGTATCTATCTGTTTTCGTCTATATCCAGTTATGAGCACAGAAGAATACTCGCTAGTTACAAGTAAAAATTATCATCTAGCAAACACTTTTAGAACAACATTGTAATTACAATATTACTGAAGATAAAATACTATCCTTTTATGTAATTATTTGGTTGCACGCTTCCTCGTTTGGCTAAGTATGTAAACCTCACTTCACTTGTCCATCTAGCAAACTTAAATGAAATTAAAAGGAAAGTGTACTGCGTCTACCTAGCAAATGTGTATGTGTTCACAGAGTAATGCAAACACGTGTGAGTCTACAATTCTCTTTTTAGCTTCTTTACTAGGGAAGAAAAATACGATGGAAAGGAAAGGACAGACCAGTTGTGCCAATACATCAACAGGCAGATCGTCTGAGGGATAGAATTAGAAAATGAGACAGGGTTATAAGAGGCAAAATGTCGGGTAGAAATGTAAGGGAAAAAAGAGGTAAACTGGGGTAAAAAGGACATGTCTTTAAAGAAAAAACGTAAAAAGGGGAGAGAAGAACAGACTCCGTGAGATAGAAAACAAGTAGGGAGATAGAGAGGGGAGGGTAAAGGTTGGAAAGTTTCAATTTTCGTTATTGATCAGTCTGTGTGGGGACCTCTAAAAGCAAGAAGAAGGTGGTGGTAGAGGAAAGGACCAATGTCGGTAGCGGGTGTACGCTCTCACAGAGGAAAAAACGTTAGAGAGCGCTAGGAGAAAGGAACTGGATGGCAGAGGAAGAGAGGAGAAGGGAGAAACACAGTGATAGCATCTTGGTCTAATGGGATCTGTTTCTCAGTCCTCTAGGGAGAGGGCAGTAGGGGTCAAAGTAAGGAAACAGAGAAAGAGAGACTAAAAGAGGTTGAGTCTGTCAGGGTTCGTGACTCCGTTGCCTTTCCTATGCCTCTCGGGGCATTTTCTCCCCCATACAGCATCATTTCTTTCTTTCTTTTTTTGTAACAGATGAACAGGAAACGTGGATAGAAAACGTGGGGAAAAGGCAAGAAGAAAATAAAGAGAGGGAAAGTGAAACTTAAAGAAATGGTAAAGACAGAGAAAGGTGATAACCCATGATGAATGACAAACAATTAAAAAACCTTGGAAAAGCAACAGAGGGGAACCACAAGAATGATAAATGTATCGTAGATGATACAGATTAGTTGTAAACAAGGAAAATAGGGTAGAAAATAGGTTGATGGATGTGATATTGAATGAGTTGGTAAATTGTTATGAAGACTGAAGAGGAAAGTAAAGTTATGTACAGAAGGAAACATATAAAGTGTGTTGAAAGCATATTTTTTCTGCTTGAGCCACTCGCTTCTGAAGATCAGGAATTTTATATACATACAAAAAATAGGGTTCTTGTAACTTTTGGTCATTCTTTAAATGTTTAACATCTGTTCATGTTAAAATGTTATAGGGATTATTACAGACATAAGTATGGTGTCATCATGAGAAAATTATACTTGTAATATGATGAGTAAGGTAACATTTTAGAGTTCAACTTTTGGTTTCAATTGACTTGGTAAAGACTGTAAATTTTGTTTCTGGAACTCAGTCTGCCATTATAGAAGTCAATTAATTGAAGTAAGCGGTCGAATACGGGTCTATATAATCTTGCACATAGCGAAGTGTTGGTACTAATATGAGATATAACGCACAAAAGTGTGAATTGGAACGGTTCCAGGTGGCGGAGTTTAGGTTTTATGAACACAATATCTAAAAAAGATAAATATATACGCTGATACGCTTCCATAAAAAACAACTTTTAAATGTCACTGCACGGCGCAACGCAGAACGTGAAATTTTCACCACAAACGGCACTAATGTGTGTTGTGTTAATAGATCAGTAGTCGTATTGTTCGAAGTGTAATGGCGCTGAAAGTGAATTGATTCTGGAAAGGCTACATTGTAGCACTTTCCAATACGCATTTCAGTTGGGCCTTACGAGAAGAAATGCGGTGTTTCAGAAGCTCAAATGCACTCTTCAGTCCGGGACTCTTTATTGGCATGTCGGAGAAGGGAATTGTATGGATTCCGGCCCTAGTTTCCACCAGTGTGTAGAATGCCAGCGATGAATTTGTTTTTATGACTGGAAGCCTTGTTCTGATGCAGCTCCACATGGTTTGTATTTGCTTTGTACCTTGTGGGGATTTCATTGTTGTAAATATGCGTGAAAACAATGTGCCTAAAGAGAAAAACATTAACTATTATTAGTACTGAATATGTTATGGCTGACGAGAGAAACATTAACAATTAGCACTCAGCATGTTATGGTTGAAGAGAAACATTAAGAATTAGCACTCACCATGTT
>JAGDQP010031514.1:10652-21896 GCA_022664845.1 Lepisma saccharinum
TTATGGTTGAAGAGAAACATTAAGAATTAGCACTCACCATGTTATGGCTGAAGAGAGAAACATTGAAAAATTCTCGATCAGAATCATCGACTTTGGAGTCAGAAGCTTGGGCAATTGACATACAACTTACCAGCGTATACTGATAGTAAAAGATGTTTAATAACGCAAAATCTACCAGGGGAAGAGGTATGAACTTACGGCGACACCGAAAAATTTCTGATGATCTTTTAATTTTGCCCTCACTGTAGTCATTGGTGTTCCACCACCATGCTATAAATTAAATCATGATGCTCCAGCGTAACTCGGAAATGCAGTGACTAATTTCAACTAAACTTGGTACACTTGGTACACTTACAACCTGAAACGAAACACTGTGAGATAAGATAACCCTAGTGGGGTAGGGGAGACATGTAAATAGATCATGATTGTCAGACAATTCCTTACAAGCTGAGAAACCCGCACCACAACGTAGTTTTCCGGGTTGACTACCTCCAAGTCGACAAATTTGGCGTCAATTCATTAGCAATGTTCTCATATCTTTCTGATTCGATAAGATAAAATGAATTGTATGAGCGGTAACAGCACTATGGCTTATGCCCGTCCTGATACGGAGGAGGCCCCTTATCTTTGTCACGTCAACATTTAGCTGTTAATTAATTTTAAAAAGATATATATAAAAGCTGAAAATGTAAAAGGTCTCCAGAAAACACTTACTGGTGTAAATGGCCAGTATAACAATTAATAAAAACTAAAGATGTAGAAAGTCTTTAGCATAGTTAAAAACGTGAAGGCTGTAAATGGGTCTTCACAAAACAAAACAATAGTACTACATAAAACTTAACAGCCAAAGGCCTAATCATCTCATTTAGACGGAGATAAACCTGTCTCTCGAATATACATAAAAACTCTCCGCAACATACCCCTAACATTACTCCTTGGTAATGTTATAACGTTGTGTGAGATGGTTATATCCTGGACAATCTAAAAGGACGTGACGAATACTTAAAATTCCAGTGCATTCACTACAATGCGGAAGGTCCAAACATCGCAACAGATATCCTTGAGTAAATTGTAGAAACTTCAGCGGGTCGCTAGCTGGCAACGTTTATGGTTAGAACTAGGGCGGTATTTGATCGCCTTCGAATCTCTAACTTTTGTTATTGATTAATAAAAACAGTATTGGCAAATACTCTCGCATCTGTTAGTCTTGCGACGATCCAAGAATTACAGTATATATACCTGTAACGTCGGAATACACCCAAAATTATTGCCCTCTTTCAGAAGGGCTGCAAATATGAAATTTCCCTCAGACGTTCAGCATGTAGTGAAACTAATGGGAAAATTCCGAAATGGAAAAGTCACCGTCTTGGATGTAATATAGTCGCAAAACTGTGCAAGCATTTGACGATTAAATGACAGATGAATGACTTTTACTTTCAAGATGTTAATGATTTGTGTGTTTTCTAGAGTGTAAACTAAAAATGAATGTTGAGAAAATAATTGTCTTGAACTGGAAAACAAAGTATGTTAAAGCATGGATAAATACCTTATTTGTTTGCTTCGTCACAGAAATGATTAGTGATTTAATATTCTAGTCATTGGATCCAAATTGTGTCGGCAAGGTACACCAGTTAATCCAGGTATATGTGCGGGAATTTTTCTATTATAAACAGAAAATGATTCATCTGAAATACTATTTTCAGCATTCGAACGAATGCATGCCTGTCTGAAGGTGTGTCGAGACCTGGAGAAGTAGTATACGCCCTGTCTGACTGAAGACGTGGATTATACCGAGGATGGATGAGTTCTCCAGCCTGCCTAGCTGAAGGCGTGCCAGAACAAGGTAAACATCTGCCCGCCTCGACCTGCTTTTATATATTCTGTTCGGGTGCTTCGGAAGACCTCGTGTGATGACGGAATACCCGAATTCACCCATTTCCCCAATTCAGTAATTTCAATCTTTAACTCATTCTTATCAGATTATGTTATTTTACACACACACACACACACACACACACACACACACACACACACACATATTTCTTATCTAAAGAATTTCAGTTCTTTCCTATCAGATGAACCGAGCTGCCGTAGCTCAATGGCAGTCGGTCCGAGTGGTTGAGCGGTTTAGCACGGTAGTCTGTCGACTCAAGGATCGTGGGTTCGAATCCCACCCCGGTCATGGATGTTTGTGTGTTTTAACTATACATACAACAACATACACAGTTGAGAACATTACATAGTAAAGCCGATTAGACCAAATTTAAAAAAAAATGGTAGACGTTGGCGTAGCATTCGGGAGGTCCTGGGTGCGATCCCAGCGGCCGACCATCCTGGCTGACGTTTTCCAGTTTTTGTTTCTCAGTCACACTAGGCAAATGTTGGGATGGCACCTTCAACATAGGCAATGGCCGACCCTTATCCGGATCCTTTCCCCTGCCCCATCCAGGCCTGAGCCTCAGATGCCTAAAACCATAAATAGAATTCAAATTCAGAAATCTTATCAGATGATTTCATCTGCTGAATGTTCTTATTCTTTTTACTTTTATTCTTGCGGATCTCCCAATTTTAATCCATAGCGTTACTGATAATATGTAGTTCTATAAACGGCTAAAAGGGTGATTCTATATATAATACAAATCAGGGGAGGGGAAAACACTATATCTTATGGAACAAACGCAAGTGACATTACAATTATTATTATTATTATTTAATTTCTACTTATACATCTGTTACGCAGGTGGATAAGTTAATGGGCTGGAAACACTGAACTACTGCATCAATATATACAGTTCCGGCGCTCTGAACTAATCTAATCAAGATCTTTCTAACAACACCTGAAGCATCTCTCTACACATTGAAATTCCTGTGATCTAATTTCCGGACACGGACGGATGGACACAATAATCGGGATTCTAAGATCCATTTTGCTATAACTTCGTTATAAAGGGATCTAACATTGAAACGAATAAGAAAGACCCTTTCCAGCAAGCCAGGCGACGTCGGCATTTGGTCGGCGAAGGCGAGGCTGACGTTAGGTTTTGAAAAATCCTGAAGAGCAGTAGACATCGGTAGGTGGATTTTGAGCGGGGATACATCTCTATGCCAACCCAAACGGCGGAATGGAAAATAGCCCAATGACCCGACGGCAGCTCGGAAAATAGCCCAACGACCAGACACGACGTATGGATAGCGCTGCCATCCCCCGACTACTTCCCAACTTCTGGTTAATCGGGATCGGCATTTGTCTTGATGGGTTCTGCTAAGTGTATCAGGGATGTGGCTGGTAAAGTAGCGATGGACTGCAATGCAAACCCTATCAGCAAATAGAGTGAAACTACTTCTGAGTCTGTGAGCAAGGAAAGGTTACTTAATTAAGCAAATTGTATGCTGACAAGGTAAACTCGTCATGAACATTTCAGCCACCTAGAAGACGCTCATGTTCTCTTGAATTGCGCGTCTTGCGTATTGACTATGGTTGCTGCAGGTGCGCTGCTAAAATTACTGAAATCGAAAAAGGTCGAACGAATTGTCTCTCAGATATCGTGTTAAAATGATTGCCGAAAAGTAGGTTAAGTCTTCTTACGAGCCCCGTCGTTGAGTTTGAAGCTATCAATGCGAGTCTGTCTCCGATGAAGGCAAATTTATTAAGCAAAGATTAGGCTTACCTTTAGACGATGTCCCACAAGAGATGCCTCGATGATCTGGATAAGTGGCTATCTGGAGCGCGTAGTCACGCCCGTAGTTTGACCTGCTGTATTTCATTCGGAAATTCACTGCATCGATGAAGCCAAGTGCCAGATTAAAGATATTTGCCGAGTTCGTCTTAAAAGTATAACCACTAATGGGGTTTCACATCAGATCTAGCTCCAAGATTAAGAAAACACCAAAGAACGTATGCCTAACGATTTACAAGATGATGTTTTTACCTGAAAACACAGAAACCAGTGACGCTCCCTTTATTGTACAGAAAAACGGATTCTAGGGTCATCCTGAGAACATAAAACTGGTCATGTTTGGAAACAAACGAAAAGAAATATGTTAGAACGCTCTAAGCAAGGAAGTACTGCTTCTAAAGTCGCAAAGTTAACTTTATAAATTTTAAATTTTGATTTTAAATATTTAAGTTTTAAATATAAACGACTAACTTAATTTCGACTTAATTAGAGTGGGAAAAAGTACGGTTTACCTCATCTCCATTTGGCATAAAACTTACCAATGACGACCTTATGACATACATATATTGTACTTGTTTCTCTCTGAGCACGAAGTTTTTTAAAACCCTTTTCAGTAATGGATAATAAATTATAACACTTTATTATGGTTCAAACACTGTTTTATTAATATCTCCCAGGATTACAGATTTTTCATCAAATTAACAGCTAGTTAACATGCTCTGAATTAATGACAAAATCTTTTCTATTATTTGATGCAATGGGGGCTGCGGAATCACATAGACAAATTATCATAATCTACTTTGGGAGGTCTAATAAAGATATAATGACCAAAATCACCTGCTGGTTTAAAAAAAACTAATTTTGAACCTGTCCTATGGAAGCTATTCTTCTGTGCATTAGTCAAGTCTTCTTCAACATTCGAGACTTGGCACGAAGAAGAATGCGTTTGGCAAAATCGAACTTTGCTTTGTCAAGTGGATTTCGTTTGTGTTTCGCTTCTTCTGTGCTAAAACAAGGGATTTAACCAACAGTTTTGGAGGTCTTATATTGAGTTCATGTAATGCTTTCCTTTTCCTGGGTGTTACATTTTCTATGAAGTGTTTCACATTATGGGCGTAGGCTCTTGGAAGACGCCTTCGACTCCTGTTGGCAAGGACACGAGCGCTATTGATGTTCATGGGCTGTATTTTGGATTCGGGTGTATTGAGTGGAGTTGAAAGATCTTCTCTTGAATCATCAACTGCCGATTGAGTATCTTAAACCAACACTGTTTGATTTCGTTTCTTCCTACAATAATTCTGTTGTAACACGGTTAATTTTTTGTTGCTTTTTTCTTCGTCTCTCAGCACGATATTTTTGTTCTTTTTTCTTTACTTGCACTCTCTTTTGTGGATTCATGTTTGCTCTGGAAATTTGTTTCAGTTGCAGATTTTACTCCATTTTTTTTCTTCTGCAGTCATCCTTTACTGCTTTCTTCTCTATCCGTTCCTTTGTTTTTGTCGCTTTCTTTCACGATACCTCTTCAGATGTTCAGATGTCTGCTTCCTAATTATTTCCTTTTTCTTCCGCACTATAATGGCTTCTTCGGGCCTCTTCTGCTTGAATCTTTTCTCATTTTGAACTTTGATCCTGCGCCTTCATTCCGTTGACTTTCTTGCTGAGTCTGGGAGTGGTATTATTATTTTTGCAACACTGTTGCCGTAAGGATTTGTTGGGCGTCTAGTTCGTGGTATTATCTGGAATACAATTTGTAAATTATTACTGATGACGCAAACCTTTTAGGCGTTTGGTCTTGATATGAACTCGTAACAATAATCGCGTCATTCAGAAACTTTTAATGCCCGTTCGCGGTGTTCGGGTTTCAGGCGTTATATTTCCTGATCAGAACTGCAAGCTGGAGAATCACAAACACTCACTATTCACTCAGTTATCCATGTGAGATGAAAATGCTTATAAATCGTAAAACTGAAGGTTAAAACAGCAGTTCCGGGCGTAACGTTTTTCGGACGTAGTTACCAAAATAGTGACTTTTTATTAAATAACTATGTGGTTAATCATTATAAAGGACTAACTTTCACTTCCACATTATGAGAACAGTTCATTGTGCAGTTCTAAATGCTAAGAGACGTATGTTTTATGTACTAAAACTTAATTCCAGCTGTGGATTTTGGGAGTTACAGTATGACTTTAACACATCACAAAATCAACGTGCTTTTAGCCGATGAAAAGAAAGAAAACCAAATTTGTATTGTGCTGTCATCTGGTATCACCCAAAAGAAGGAAAAAGCTACTACTATCGACTGGTAGTTACGGTTTTCCGCAATGAGGATCGTGTTGTCTGTAAAAAAATATGATTTTACGCTGTATTTCAGAGTTAATAAGTGGAAGGTCATAAACGGCTAGTTTTGCGTGTATTTATGTGGTCTTTTACGCAAAATAAAGGTAGTAAAACAGCAGTGAAGAAATAAAACAGTTCTTCATTATATAGTTAACACAACTGTAGAGAAACTTGGCTGATGAAACACTTGCATGCGGAATATGGGGAATATCAATGGCAAAACTGGTTTCTACCACGAACTTATGAAAATGGCCCTGGTATTAAGATCTTTTTCAAATATAAACAAGATAAAGAAAATTTTTAAAAACATTTTAGGACTTCAGAATTTGGACCTGATGTGACCATCGAATAATTTGATAGAGAAAGAACTGTGCCTCAGAAATACGTAACTAAAACTACCTTTACATATGTCGTTAGAAGTGTTCAAATAACACTAGATACAGATCTCAAGAAATATCTTTTCAAATCCGAAAGTCGCATAACCAACGCTGTCCGGATAAGAAATGATAGAGACTCTCTACCACTGATCAAACAGATCAGACAAGAGATGCTAATAGAGTTTTCTAATCACAAATGGACTAACAATAGAGAAAAATAGATACAAAGTAGACGAATCTCGGTCTGCTCCTCGACCCTTCCCGTGTAAAATATGTTTTCAATATCACAAGGAAGGAAGATGCACAAAGGAACCGTTTTGCTTCAAATGCGGACAATCTCATATCAGTTATACTTGTAATGCAGTACCGAGAATTAACTTCTGCGCCTCTTGCAAACTTGAGGGACATTGAACTGCGGCGGCAAACTGCGCTTTTGAAATACACAGGTAGGCGGTTGAAATACACAGCAATCAATCTTTCTGATCAACCCTTATCCCAATTTCTACCTACCTTCTTATCCTTTATTACTGTGTACGTCATTGACAAACAGGCAATTTTACCTAGGACGAAAGTAGCTAGGGTTAGCTATTCTAAATTACTAATATCATTTTCTCTCAATTAATTGTATTATAGCTTCAATTTCTTTGATGGCACCTCTGTTGTTTGCTGCGGGTTTTGGGCCCTTGTCTGAAGTTCGATTCATCTTGTTCAAAATAATAATTATTCCTCAAATATAATTAAATTAAATTGACTTCCAGGACAAAAGTGGCCTAAGTCGGCCAAAAGTCCATCCTGTGGGTCCTGCGGGCCATGGAAAATTTACTTTATGTGTTTACCTTATGGTTTTTCAACATGTTCTTCATTTTCCACCTGTCATTGGTTTGACGAGGCACAACTGCAATATTTAATATTTTTTTTAATGTAGAATATTGGCGATTTACTCCTGTATTTTTTAATAAAAGGAAACCAATAGTTTAAATATACTTTTCTAAAATTATAAATTATTTACTATCAAATAACTGTATCTTGAAGTATCGTACATTTTAAAGTATTAAGCAATACTCCAAATTAGCGAAGAGTCGTAGCGAGTTGATTTCTGTTTCTCTGCTTAAATACAATTTGTAATTACATAGGGTAGTGTAACACTGCGCCCGGCAGACGGCATAGCTCAGGCCAAACTAAAAATCCGGGTCGACGGTGTTACAATATGACGCACAAACGAGACGCACTGTCCCACTGGCTACTCCAGCTGGACCAGATTCGCCATTTAAGTATCAACGTTTCGAGTGACACCATATACTTCATCTAAGAAGAAAAAACAAGGGTTAAGGTCAAAGAGGAAAAGAAAAGAGAGTAGACATAAACAACAAGGTCAACTCAGGTCATCTATAATAAAGTAAACCATACTAGAGTCTTTGATAACAACCCAAAGCAGAAAGGGAAGGTTTTCCAAGATAAAACTTTTTCCAAATTCTTCACATACATGGGCTGCATAAAGGTAGAAGGAAACTGACAGGAAAATACACTGGAATAAGACGGAGGTGTGTGTGTGAGAGAGAGAAAGAGAGAGAGAGAGAGAGAGAGAGAGAGAGAGCAAAAATATACGATAAGCGGACTACACCAACGATGTGATTAGACTCCCATAAAACGTAGGTAATAAATAAAGGGAAAAAGGTCTTTCAACAAACTTTTCCTCAGCACAGGTTCAAAAGCAGAACTCTGTCGTTTACATCGAGGACTTAACGCAGGCAACACTGGTACACAATGAAACACTTAAACGCAGCGCTGATCCTCGCAACGCAAGTGCTTCCTCTTGACAATAGTAATCTGTCAACGACTCAGAATAATCCTAAACCGTCCTGTAGTGGAACTTGCAGCAGCGGCGCACTACTCCACACTTTAAGAATTATAGTTCCACACTCCTTTCCTACAGTTCCACAAAGTGTGGAGTACTAAACTCAATTTTAGGCCCTGGTATAGAATATGGAAAGTTTTAAAGGAAAACAGACTCTAGTGCTAGACAGATTTCTTAAACGAACATCGTCATTTTTAAAGTAAGAGATACACCTTTACTAATAAGAAAACAATCTAATCTGACACATTACATTTCGATGGTGCAACATTATTTAATTTAGTTAATTTCAGGTTAGGTTGGTTTACTTTAGGGTACCTAATAACATGGGTGATTAACAATAATCTGTACCAGTTTAAGTAACTATTATCCCCAGCTCACCGGACAATAAGCAGAAGGGAGAAGGAAACCGAAAATAACTAGTGCAAAGCAGATTCATAGTTGTGAAGCAACGAGAACGCTAAAATACTTCACTTCTTAAACCAGATATTGAGAATAACGGCTGATTGATAAGGGCACAAAGGAATATTTAATTTATTATAAATCGTTTTCTGTCTAAACCGTAGTTTAACTGCACAAACTGTTAACTATTAAAATCATTATATCACACAGAGGAGATAGAGTATGGTTCGCGGTGTCACGTGCTGGTGGGGAGGGAGAAATAGTTCCCTGCATGGACACATTACTTCATATTAGAAATTGGCTTTTCATGATGAAAACTATTAAAGTATAGTAAAACAAATTCAGACCACTGAATGGAACAAATCAATTTGTGGAGGAAAGAATTTGAGGTTCTAATTTATTAAAACTTCCCCACACTAGAATTACAAACCAATTCCATCCTCGATGACTGCTTCAGGAACTCAAAACATCACAACCAGGTCGCCGTGTTTCAATTGACCTTCCTAGCAATTAGACAAATACAGCATACCTGAATATCCGTTGTTCCAGCTGCCGCACAAGAAGGTAATTAGGGCAAGTTAAAATTCAATTGCTGGTACTTCTATTTACTTATTTTCCTTCTTCCCACTTTAGTTATGGCCAATATTAGAACAATCATGAGCAACGCCATCTTTACTCCCCTTTTTAAGACAGTAGTATCGTTCGTTCACCTTACGGACTCCTTACGGACCTTACGGACGCAAGTTCTCCAAGGTCAATTAACCCCATCTACAAGCAGTGTTGAGTAATATTTAAAGCTTATGTTAATTTAACTTCATTAAAAATTCTATGGCAATAATATTTAGAAAACTCGTAAAAACTTTGTTTTTTGTTATGTTTATTAAATATCATTAATTAAACAGATATTGTAGAAGTAAATCAGAGTACATTTTTTTTCATCCTGTGTATACAATTGGGACCAGCGGGGGAATATAAATTTGGGGGGAAAGTCCCGTTCTCTGGTCACCGTACTCTATTAGAAGCTGAATTAAATTCTAACACAGTACTGGTGCCAGAGCAGGTTCAAGACATTTTGGGGTGTGTGGTTAAAAGCTTGGTAATCAAGTCAACAAACATGCTTCGTTATTTTGTTGACAATGAAAATGCATACGTTTTCGTTGAACTGCCAAATGTCGTCTGCAAATGCAAAACAGTTATTCTAATGAACAAAAAGAAATATAATAGAGAAAAAATAGGCCTCTGAAATGAATCAAGTTTGAAACGTGTTAACAGGAATCCAACATACGCGGTACAAGTTTTTTGTTACTGTTTTTAATGAGATTTGGCAATCACGCCTCATGAGACTAGAAGAAACGGAAATAACACACTCAACTGTATTCCATGTGGTGGAATAGTGCTGATAACAAATCGGGAATCAAAGAATATATAAAGGCATACATATTACAGACGATAAAGGGGAAGTCATTGTAGATAAGTATAATAAATTTCGTTAAGTTTAAACAAGTTAGCGCTTACATTCAACTAACAACTGCAATGGTTTCTAAGGTACCTTGAGAGAATTTCAAGGATCAGTGAGTCAACGGTAAGTAAGCAATATGAGAAATTGAAAAATTGTAATAGGTTCGAAATCACACTGGGCCAATCAAGACGGTTTCAGAGCCTCTCAGCTAGTCTAGATAGAACGTTTTAAAAACAGCATATTTGTTGTGACACGGATAGACAGATGAACAAGGCGGGGATGTGATCCGCTTTTATGCTATCAAGAGTCCTAAAAGGATAATAAAATATAATTAAGGATAATACTGCTTTCAGAATACATGACTTAATGTAGGGTGACTTGTTACTCTGAGTATAACTTATTTGCAGAGCATCTAATGTTAAATGTCGACTGTAGTCGTCGAAAGGAATAATGTGACGAAAAAAAATATACAATCAAAACTACACTAACATCGGTTCAGTAGATAGCGCAAGAATCTTGCAGCAGTTGCTAAGCGCAACTTCGTTTATTTTTTCAGTTTCTTGTATGGATATCAAAAACAAGTTTTTTACAGTATAAATGCTTTTGTCAACTGTTTACCATTAATGGTTTTCTTCTTTTCTTAACAAAGGCACGTAAATGTATCATTGATGTGTACTCACAGGTACTTTAAAGGTTTAAGTATTTTATTATGGTCTGACTGTAATTGAAAAGGATTATACAAACTACGTCATTTATAATTTCTTATTTCTAAATGTTCACTACTGCATTACCAATTACAATAATGAACTACTTTTTGTTTAATTTGTAATAAAGAGCCAAGATAAGTATATTAAAGGTATGCCAGTTACTGTGGTTTACGTCAAATTTCTTCTGTCAGGCGTGACATCATTCAATGGGGAAGATCGAGTCACGGCACAACCAGAATACACAGTCTGCTTATTTCCTACAGAAACGTTCAGACAGCATTTTTGTTTGTTTTAATTACACATCGTTTTCAGGACAACAAATGTATTGTTCTTAATTCTAACAATATTTTTCGTTATATTGTCTACTTTTTGAGTAGGAAAATAACATATGGACGTTTATGCATTTTGCTCTTTGTATCGTTAGCAGCGGAT
>JAGDQP010031515.1:0-21896 GCA_022664845.1 Lepisma saccharinum
TTCCGGTTCTTGGACGTAAAAGAAGACAATACCTAAAGCAAAGGCGTGCCCCAAAACTACTGCACGTAGTGGGACGTATACCTGAATGTAGCAGAATACCCAAACAATGATCCTTTCAGTGCTTTTCAGCAACTTCAAGGAGCAAAGCCAAGCTCTCCACTACGTGTAACTAGATGAAGATAAACGCAAGGCGACAATGAAAAAATATTTGTTTAAAAAGAGGATTAAAATTATACCTTCCTCCACAGTTTACATGCTGTTCCCGACATAGGCTATATTCATTACTTATCTGATGTACATATTAGTTTGCAATATAATAAGTAATAACCTATTTATAAAATTAGTTTCCTTTCTGAAACAAATAACCTTTTAGCAAAATAAAATCATGTGCATTTCATAATATAACAAAAACAACAATTTCTTCCTATACAAGAAAGATGCTCACTTCAGTTTTGTGCTAGCAAAAGTAGTGACATCTAGCGTCCTCCTCGTAAAACTCCAATAAATATTAACATAATATAAACATTAATCAATGGCTTTTAAAACCTTTTCCAGCCATTGAACTCTATTTAAAACATTTGTTAAACAAATAATAATAAATAAACTAGGCTACTTCTTTTTTCTTCATTTAACTTTCTTAAATCAACCTTGAATTGAATTATTAACTCTTTTACTTCCTGAAGGATAGGACCATATCAATGTGAGGAAATTTTCGACTTAAATGAATACAAAAAAATAAAATGCTTAAAAAAATTGGTAAACTATTTTTATATGGGCCAGTCTAGTAACTGGAACTTCGGCCCGTCACGATTCGCCTTTAGCTATTAAGTGTTGAAAGCCACATCCATGCTCCTGCCGGGACTCGAACCCGGGGCCTTCGAGCCGATGGCCTACCACCGCAGACCGCTCGGCCACCCGGACGGCTATGAAATACGTAATAGAATAAATATAGAATAGGGTCTATACATATCACTTCTTTTTAACGATGTAGATCAGCCCCGCCATCTTGGTACGCACTTTCGATTGATTTACAAGGGAATTGTTTTACTAATTTTATGCCTGTCAGAAATAGAATATTCAAGTTCCGCTTTCACGAATTTGTCTTGGTGATTATTTTGACTCTTGTATAGTTTTGGTTCGTGAAATTTCTTCAAATATATAAGTATAATGTAGTATTAATAGTTTGTTATATAAATCACAATATGTCAAGGGGAAATTACACTGTTCGTGTCTAAAATATTGCATTTCTACAAAATAGAATGGGTACAAGATAACATGACGAGAAACTAGGCGAAACCAGAAGTTAAAAATTATGCTCTTGAGAGATATAAGACGAGTGAAACAATTCCCACGTAAACCAATGGAAAGTGCGTACCAAGATGGCGGAGATGGTCTACACCGTTAAACTACGACAGCCTCACGTATTTGTGGAATATTGTAAGTAAGAATGTGAAATGTGAAAAAGAGATAAAGGCGAGAATAGCAATGGCGAAACAGGCGTTCACTCTTCTGCGGATTGATGAACAAAGAGTTGAGGAAGAGGTTAATTAAATGTTTTGTATATAGTATTGTGTTGTATGGAGAAGAAACGTGCAGTCTACGAAACGAAGAAATAAAATTCGATGCCTTTCAAATGTGGACATGGAGAACAATAGAATGGAGAAGCCAGCTGCATACAGAAGATGGGAAATGAAGTGTTGAAGAGAGTATGCAAGAGGCGAACAATCCTGGAGACAATAAAGAAGAGCAAGAGGACATTGAATGCACAGAGAATGTGCACTGAGGAATGCAATTTAATGTATGGTTGAGGGAAATAGAGGTAGAGGATGAAGACGAATCTAACTCCTTGACAATATTAATGAAGATAAATCGTATGTTGAGATAAAAAGGATATAGCAAGATCGGGATGAATAGAGAAGGCTTAGCTTACCTTCAAGGAATTGATGCTTTCGGCGGAATGCTAATGATGAAAATTTCAGCACTTTGCCGAAAGTCAGGTTTGCGTATAAAAATGGTATCGGTTAATACGGTTTTAGAATTTACTGTAAATTTCGAACCCATTTTAATTTTTAAGCAAATTAGGAAGTTATTTATGTTTGGAAATTTCGTATACTTCGGACTAATTTTCATGTTTTTGAATTGTATTACATACCAGGCAGAATCTTAGAATTCGACAGATTGCAGACCCAATCAATATTTACTAAATAGTAATAAATAATGAAGTCACTTAAATTTCAGGGCTTCAATTAATTTTCATGTTTTGAAAATAATGTCGTTTGTGAAAATTGTCAGAATTTGACCCAATTAGTGGAATCTTTTAGACCTAGCCACTATCTCGAAGAACCTACAGACATGAATGATGGAAAGTAGGAAAGAAAGCGACACCCTAAAGAGACCGCTTAATTGGTAGCACAGTCTCATACTAACTAAATAAAGAAATTAGGAAATAATATTTTTTTTTTAGCCTAGGAAAGAAATAGACATTATTATTTAGAAATAAGTTTATGCGTTTTTTTTAAAGAAAATAATTTAAGTTTCATCTGGAGTCGAAAATTGTTAAGGATTTTTCTAATTGTTGGTCACTACTCTATATCTCAAGGATGATATTTCGTCGGTTGATTCTTTTGTTAAGATTTCAAAGATAGTAAACAAATACCTGTTGCACTGGTGATAGATTCCTTTTTTAATTAATGTACTGTTGAGCAGTAATGACTAAATCAGTGTTCGATTTGTAACGAGGGATGGATGGAATTTCCACCTCTCTGCAAAACTCTTCCCTGGCTCTGCTTTCTGAAATATCCTCCAAGCCTGGGATATGAACGGATAAAAACGGTACTCTACTTTCTGAGAAACAATCTCTCTGGAAATTGTACAAATCGGACACTGGACTAAATGACGTTAGTTCTTTACTGTGCTTCAACTTAGACGCACACATAGATCATTCCTGCTACTGTTATTGTATATAGAGAAGGATATCCCATTTGCTACATTCCGAATAATCTTAATGAAAACGAATACGGAAGTTTAAACTAAGAATGGGTAACCGTCATCAACATGTATAGAATTAAAGAAAAAAAAAACTTTCTTATCAAACAAATAAATATAGTCTAGCGACAATAAGTATTCACATAAAAGTAATCTGTACACTTGATAAAGGCTACAGACGTAGTCGAAACGTTGTGTTGTGCTTTAACAGAGTGTATTTAATACGCAGGTATTTCTAACATCGAGCAGTAAAATTTTGATTTTGATTTAGTAACTTTGTTGCTCATGATACTCCAAAACAAACTAAAACCATTATGGGACATAAAATATTTACTGCATATAATTGGTTTACAAGACCAGATTCCTTTATTACACTTCCAGCAGTGTTGTTAATTTACACTTCTGAAAGAGAAACAGGGCTTGAGAATGTAAATTTTAATATGTTCAGGAGACTACAGCAAAATACTTTCTAAAGAATTGAGTCGAAACTTGTCAAAATAATAACAAAGACAAACGATGACTTGATTTCCTTTTTAACAGTGACAATGTTCACCTATTGACCACGTACGCAGTCTGCACAATAATCGAAGAGTAACGGAAGAAAACAAGAAATGTCACAAAACAGGTTTATTGAGAAAATCAAGTTTGAGTGCCTTAATCGCTTGACAAAGGTAATATTGTCTTCTGTGGTCATTTAGATGTGGTTTCCTTCTCTCTTTGACAGTTTTGTAATTTCAATTTTCCCCAACAGAATGAGCTATACAGCTCAAAATTGCTAGAACTGGACATTCCTTGTTTTCTCCCGATACCCTTCACTGTAAAATATAAAACTGAGAAAAGGAGTAAAAACGTATACGAAATAGAAAAAATTAAAAATTCAGTTAGTTTGGTGATTAAGTTGCTACATAAATATCAATTTAATTTCCCGTTAACAAACCCGTAACGTAAGTTAGCTGTAGGCAAAATGAATAGTCTAAAATTTTAGCTGTTGATAAACTTACATATTGACAAAATTATTACTGGAGGAAACTTACCTGTCCACAAAATGAATTGTCGACTAAACGTACCTGTCGACAAAGTGATCTGTCGACGAAACGTATCTGTCGACGAAACGTACTTGTCGACAAAATGAGCTGTCGACGAAACGTACCTGTCGACAAAATGAGCTGTCGACGAAACGTACCTGTCGACAAAGTGATCTGTCGACGAAACGTACCTGTCGACAAAATGAGCTGTCGACGAAACGTACCTGTCGACGAAACGTACTTGTCGACAAAATGAATTGTCGACGAAACGTACCTGTCGACAAAGTGATCTGTCGACGAAACGTACCTGTCGACAAAGTGAGCTGTCGACGAAACGTACCTGTCGACAAAGTGAGCTGTCGACGAAACGTACTTGTCGATAAAATGAATTGTCGACGAAACGTACCTGTCGACAAAATGATCTGTCGACAAAGTGGTGTCGACAAGATGATCTGTCGACAAAATGATTGTCGACGAAATGAATGCGACCGATCAGCGCCACCACGTAAACAGCGGCACTGCCGTTTGAATCGGATAGTACATTTAATTCCTAGAGAAAAGAAATGACCGAGACGACGTCCAAATGCAAGATGGGTAGATGATATAAAGCGTTTTTCAGGAGCTACATGGATGAAGATAGCAGCAGACCGAGATATGTGGGAAAAAAAGGGAGAGACCTTCATCCAACTGTAGATAGAAAATGGCTGAATATTATATATATATATAAAAATAAAATTGTAATGACCTGCCTATAACTATTAATGTGATAGGACAAGTTTCGGGAGATGCTCGCTAGATGGCTGGACCTGAGCCGCTGTAAAAGCGAAGTGGGCAATTTTTTGTTATTGTTTATTTGTATATTATGTTAGCAATATATTGGCACATAATTATAAAACGTTAAACATTGAGTAAGAATTAAAGTGAAGTTAATTCTATTGTTGATTTAAAGAACGCAAAATATTAAGTACACCAGATGGTTATATGAGCTGGGTACGTAAGTAGTCAATGTAAGGTAATTGTTGCAGAGGCAATTGTATTATATTTTAACCCTCTATTAAATAAACTATTTTGTTGTGATCAATCATCGTCTTTCTTATAGTTAGACGTAGTGGATGGATTGTTCATGTCGCCCAGGCTGTTGCAAAGCGCCGCAGCCATCTCTCTCTTTGAAATAGTTATGTCACCACTACTGAGTAGCTTTGGGGCACTCTTTAGGTATAGCCTATATCGAGAGAACGAGCCGCGAACCCTATGCGATCTTGAGAAGAAGAAGAATTGATGTAAGTGAGTTCCAAGAGTTTACAACCGCACAGCTGCAACATTTCACGTACAATTGCTGTTGTGGTTAAAAGTAACGTTAAAGACGTACTTAGGAAGACGTGCCAGAGGGACCTCTTACAGAATGGCGTCACAACATGAGGCCTCGTTGAATGATGACAGGCGAATACCATTGGATCACAGTTCAGATAATGAGAGTGAGACAAAGTCCATCCCAGAACCGAGACAATCCTCGCACTCGAAAGGAAAGAAATTCAGATAAATTATATATGGAAGAAAAATTGAAGAGAGATTAGATGAAAGGGATAAATTATTGTTGAGAATTATGGAGGAATCTTTTGAAAGAAATATGCAACGTCTAGAAAGTCGCGATCAACAAGAGAAACGAAAAATGGAAGAAAGAAATAAGTTGGAAGAAATGAAATGGAATGAAAGACTTCAAGCCATGGAAAGTCGGTTAAGTGAGAAGATTGATGCTCTTGAACATAAATTGTACAATCAATGTGTGGAGTGGACAAATAAGTACAAATCGTGTAACTCTCAGATTGACATGCAGAAGATGCATTTAGAAGAATTTAAGGAAAATATGGCAAGTGTGGAGTATAGGCTTAATAGGTTGGAAGGACATGTTAATCTCAATACTAGAGAGCCAACAATACATCTAGGGGATGGAGATGTTAATGGTATTCTAGAGGATAGTCGGAAGGATAATGAAAGTATGGTGTCTTTAATCGATAGAAGGTATGTGATGTCCCAAGAGGAGGAGGATGATAATGTTATAGGTGATGGTGAGAATGTGTCAATTAAGGAAACAAAGTATTTGTGCAACGAAAACTAGTAAAGTAGATTGGAAGGAACAATTTGCACAGGAGCTTTTAAGACAATTCTCACATGTATCAGCAAGAGAGCCTTCACTAAAGGATATCGAGTGAATACCTAAATGGAAAGGGGATATACTATACAAAAGTCCAACGGTATATCTCAGACAGTTAACATCTTGTTTGTCGTGGCTAAAATTAAGTAATAGTAGTAGGCTAAATCTAATACAGGAATCAATGACTGAACACGCGGCAGAATGGTATCAAACGCAGAAGAGTAAAATTCGTAATTTCAATGCCTTTTGTTTAGCATTCTTGGAAAGTATGCAAATAAGGAAATTATTGGAGATCAAAAGAGAAAATTGAGAAGGACTCTAATTAGATGGAACACTGTCAAAAGTCTGGAAAATCAAGTATATTTGCTCAACGATCAGTTTCGTAAGATAGACGAAACGATATCAGAGAAAGAATTAGTAGAGAACATTATCAAAATGTTACCAGTTGAGATGCAGAAAAACCTGTCCTTGATGGAAGCGGAGAAATTAGATATATTGATAAAGTATATGAAGAGGTTAGACAAGATAAGTATACATTCTGAAGAAAGTAATAAACGCAGAGAAAAGGAAATTGGAAAATATCAGTTTAACCGAGGATATAATAACCAAAGCTATCAAGATGGCAGATACGTTCGTCAAATACCAGATCTTATAACAGTAATAGTAGGAGCTATGCTAATCAAAATAGAAATATTCGAGGTTATAGAGAAGCTGAGCCACAGTGGTAAAGGTCGCAATTGCCAGTAAACATGTGCTCGGTAAACACCAGAGATATGAGCCATAACATTAGAGATGATAGCTAATAATATAGTTTATTTGAATTGAACAACGGAGGAAAATACAGCGTGGCCTTCAGAATTTCCAAATACTCAAACTATGCAATCTTTAAACTAAATGAACGGATGAAGGAAAAGACCTGTCTTTCACGCGTCAAATCTCATAGGTCAATAGAGAATATAGAGTTAAATCAACCTTTTGACAGGACTGAAGTATCAGTGAAGGAAATTTTTGAGAAGGTATCAGAAATGAACATATTAGAGGGTAAAGATAGGATTAAATTATTTTAGTTATTGGTGAAATATAAAAAAGTGTTCAATGAAAGACCAGGATGTCATAGAAGTTTTGAATATGACATTCAAGTAAAAGATGATGTGCAAATTAATTCAAAACTGTATCCAATTCCTTATAATAAAAGGGAAGTAAAATAGGAGTTAATAAAATTGGAGAAATGGAATATCATAGAAAAAACAAGTAGTCCTTTCAGTAATACTTTATATGTAGTCTCAAAATCTGATGGTACAGTTCGTTCGGTTTTGGATTTGCGAGGCCTGAATAAGTATGTAATTTGTCCAAAACCTCAGGTAGGTGATATAACTGAAATCTTAAGAAGCTATACTGGAAGTAAATTTTTTAGTAAGCTTGATCTGTCTTTGGCATATTGCTATCTAAAATGAGTCGCCAATACACAGCTTTTCGATATGGGCATCAACAATTCAGATTCAAGAGACTACCATTTTGATTAGTGAGTTCAGTAGCTATCCTTATCACAATGAAGAATTTAATGTTTGGCCTTGAAACAGATAAATGGTTGAAAATTTATGTCGGTGATTTGTGCTGCCATACGGTAACTTTTGAGCAGCATTTGCAAAAATTAGAATATATATTAGAAACTTTGCAAAAGAATGGTTTGACATTAAAATTGCGAAAATGTAAATTTACCTTGTCAGAAGTAACATTTTTAGGACAAAATTAATGTAGAAAACATAACTATTGATCCTAAGAAAAACGAAGCTATCATTAATTATCCTCGCTCACAGAATAAAAGTCAACTAGAGCGTTGGCTAGGAATCTGTAACTGGCATAATAAATTTATTGACCAATATGCTACAATTATGTCACCTCTATATCTATTACTGAGAAAAGGAGTGAAATGGCAATGGAATTCTGAAGAAGAGAATGCTTCTCTAATAATGAAAAAGAAACTCGCTAACTTATCAGCATTAGTACAACCAGATTTTAATAAACAATTTTATATAGTTGTAGACGCGTCATCAATAGGTATCGGAGGATATATTGGACAGGGTTTGGTACAAGATGAGGAAATTCTACTGTATGCAAGTAGGTACTTAAAGTTGCGGAAAGAAAGTATTCGGTTACAGAGAGAGAATGTTTAGCCATTGTTTATATGATAGATAAATTTGCATAATTTTTTAAGGGAATTTGCATCATTTCTTAATTTATACAGACCACAAGTGCCTGAGTTGGTTAAAAGAAGAAAAACAATGGAATGATCGTATTTTCCGCTGGGCATTAAAAATATAACAATTTAATTTTGAGGGTATACGTGTACCTGGAAGACATAATCTGATAGCCGATGCATTAGGTCGAGCGACGGATAATCTAATACAAAAACAAACTATGTAGGAATGGTGAATAGAGCTTTTACAGATTTAGACTTCAGTTATGATAAAGATAAAGAACTCCAACAAATCATACAAAGCATATTATCACCTAAGAAAAAGACAAAAACTCATTGCAAATACAGGGAAAGTGGGAAAATAATATATTGCCGATAAGACCAGGTAAAACTAAATTATGGAAAATCATGGTTCCAAAGTATAAAATTGAAGAGATCTTGATAAGGTTTCATGAAAGAATGGGCCACTTTGATATCAAAAGAACACTTAAAACTATCCAGAAAAATTTATACTGGAAAAATATGAAAAAACAAGTTAGAGATTATGTAAATAAATGTGAAGTGTGTCAAGAAACAAAACCAGACTTAAGAGGAATACGTCATACAAACTTATCTGTTTGTGCTAAGCAACCGTTAGATTTAATTTCAATTGATATCATCGGAAAATTACCTCGCTCAGGAGTTAATGCATATATTTTATGGATTGTAGGCGTAGCAACTAAATTTGTAATGATGTACACGCTCTGAAGCAAGCTACAACGACTGAAATAATTCATAAGTTAAAGGAATTCTTCAAGCATTATGGCATACCGCATAAAATTTTGACATATAATGGTTCAGTATTTTTGTCAAATAAATGGCAAGAATATCAACAGAGTAAGAATATAAGGCATATACTTACAACTTACCGTCCGCAAAGTAACCCAATCGAACGTTATAATTGAGAAATTGGACGTTATTATATTGTCAACAGGAACATGATCAATGGAGTCAATATTTAACTAAAATTATATCATGCATGAATAACACAGTTTCAGAATATTTAAATGTGACTCCTCAAGAAGCGTTTCTAAATTTACCTTGCCACGACTGTGAGTCGTATTCTAACATACTTAGATGATACTAAGTTTCCGAATGAAAAAATTAGAGAAGAGATATTACAACGACAAATAAAGGATCAAACACAAGAACATGGAAAAGATGAGATTGCAGTTAGTATAAAGCTAATTTAGTGTGTAATAATTTCAAAAGTTGAAAAAGTTTGATTTATTAAAGATGTATGAAAGTTAAAAAAAAATATTAATTGTAATGAAATGTATAAGTTCTCAAATGATATTTTTTTTTTTCATTTTTTTAATTCAATTATTTTTTTACAGCGTGAGGGAAGGCTTTATGTAATGACCTGCCTATAACTATTAATGGGATAGGACAAGTTTCGGGAGATGTTCGCTAGGTGGCTGGACCTGAGCCGCTGTAAAAGCGAAGTGGGCAACTTTTTATGTTATTGTTTATTTGTATATTATGTTAGGAATATATTGGCACATAATTATAAAACGTTAAACATTGAGTAAGAATTAAAGTGAAGTTAATTCTATTGTTGATTTAAAGAACGCAAAATATTAAGTACACCAGATGGTTATATGAGCTGGGTACGAAAGTAGTCAATGTAAGGTAATTGTTGCAGAGGCAATTGTATTATATTTTAACCCTCTATTAAATAAACTATTTTGTTGTGATCAATCATCGTCTTTCTTATAGTTAGACGTAGTGGATGGATTGTTCATGTCGCCCAGGCTGTTGCAAAGCACCGCAGCGATTGTGGACATTTCTCTCTTTGAAATAGTTATGTCACCAGTACTGAGTAGCTTTGGGGCACTCTTTAGGTATAGCCGATATCGAGAGAACGAGCCGCGAACCCTATGCGATCTTGAGAAGAAGAAGAATTGATGTAAGTGAGTTCCAAGAGTTTACAACCGCACAGCTGCAACATTTCATGTACAATTGCTGTTGAGTTAAAAGTAACGTTGAAGACGTACTTAGGAAGACGTGCCAGAGGGACCTCTTACAAAATTCATCTATGTTGAGCCTATAGATATGTTTCCTGGGTTATGTTGTTCTCGTAACTGTAATACTAATCCAGCATTTGTGAAAAAATATTGGAATGCGTACGAAAACATTGCAGAGGTTACGTTTCTGAAGATCTTGTTAAAGAAATGTACATACAGTTAATGTGTCCAAATACGTATCAATTATAGCATGCATCATTTTATAACCGGTGTATTTCAGGACAGGATATGTACACATAAAATGTACTTTACTAGCATGAAAGAAAGTGAGTTAAAGAAGAATACAGAAGAATTTCATTGTTTTTTGTGGGTATAAAATGATCCAGTATCTACTTTCTTCAAGTTTACCTAAAGAATATAAGAGCGGTAAATAATTTTTATAAATAAGAGTCACTGAAGTAATTAGTTTTCGACATATTGTCCAGTTATTTGAAATATTGACCTGAGGAAAAATGTAAAAGGAATGTCAGATGTAGTGAGAGTATGCTACTTATTTCAATTAACGTTTAACACAGTTATTTTGAAACCCCTGAGTTTCAAAATAGTAAATTAATATACTGTTTTGTTGGTGTTGTTTTTTGTGAAAGACGCAACCTTGTACAAGAAGGATTAAAGGACTTTTCCTGGAAAAACTAAAATTTAAAGAAAGAGTATGACAACGATGATGATGAAAATTAAAACAATAGTATAACAACCACAGTGTTATATTAATCTTTGTATGTACTATATATTTTTTTTTTCATTTTAAATGTATAACATTGATCATTTTGACCCATATATGCAGTTTTTTTTAAAGGTAAATACATTTATCAGATCATTTAGATTTTGCTGAAACTTCACACACACACTTTGAGGTATCACAAAAATACACGCACCAACATAACAATGTATAGCGTCCGAATAGCCGGGGTTACCCGACGATGTGGAGCAAGGTGTTGGAATAGTTCTGTGGGTATATCCATCCCTGCACGTTCAATGACTGTATCTAATGCAGCTGTATTTGTTGGTTGTTGGTGTAAGTCAACAAACGAGGTCTGCATTGTCATATAAGTACCCAATCGAGTTAAAATCCTCCGGGAGCAAGAGTCATGGGATTATGCATAAGTCAGTAGTTTTCATTGAACCATTTTTCTATCACTTGTGCAGGATCTGGTATTATATTATCCTGGTTTAAGCCATCCCTACCGTTAAACCTGGCTAGCATAAAGGAGAGCAAATAGTCTGCAAGATCAGCATAGTTCACTCTTGTCAAGACTCCATTTTTACTAGTTGTATTTGCACGATCCAACAGAAAACACTCCCACACCATTATCGACCATCTGCTCGAAAGCGTGATTCATCTTAACAGACAAGCATGCGTTGTGCAAGAAGATCGATGTTTTTGGCCTAAGTGAGGCGCATTACCTGATGCCTTTATTTCAACAATTGTACTCATAACCTCATGGAAAACACTAAACATTACGGTAACTGATAGGTTGAAAAACGCTAGTTCTGAATTGGACATTTAGTTTTGCATAATTATTCTATTTGTTAGGTAGTTAGTTTTGTTTTCCTTAATCTTTCTTAGTCACCACCATTCTCGTTCTTTCATCAGCTATAAGTGCTTTCATTGTTGGAGTACCGCTGATGTCTCTCCGGAATTTACACATTTTCGGTATACCCGTGCTAGTGTTGCACGAGTAAACCAAAGAACTGTGACTGGGGATGATTTAGTGCTCCATTCTTCTACCTGTTACAATCTATCCACCGTCAATCGCAGATAAGTCCGGTCTACATACAATAGAACCCGGAACTACACTACTAAAACACTTGGCTCATAACTCTTGTTTGACACATGAATGATCCGTTTTATTAATTCTTAGCGGGGAGAGGAAGCAGTGATGAAACAAGGGAATGATTTGGGTGGAAATGCCCCTCAGATTCCAAATTCCGCTCGGATGATTTAGTTGCCCCATACATTAAGTCTCGGAAAGGCAGAAATATGTTTATTGAGGAAACGAAACTCCAATAAGCTCAAGTGTATCCTTGGTGAAGATGCTGAATTCAACACTGATTGAGTATATTACCATCTCTCAGACATGTAATCACATTTATTTTCTCTGGGCGGGAGAGGGAGTACAAAGCTTTCGGGTTCAGAATGGGTGTAGTGTAACGATGTCCTTTTCTGTGCAAAGCGCACGCAATTGTTTCAAATCAGAATAAGTCAAAACTAAAGAAAAATATTGACCAATCTACATCAGACAGAAAAAGGTCACCAAAGAACATCCAATTAAGCTCTTCAGTCACGCATCGATCTCCAGGGAAAAGATTCCCAAAGCTTTCCCCAGGGATGATTTTAATGCAAAAATACTATGGATCCTTTATGGAGAACGCACATTATACCTATCAGTATCAGTTGGCGTAATTAACAGAATTCAAGAGTAGTAATGCACTCACTCATACACTCGAATCAAGTCGATTCACATCAGAAAATGGCATTACATAATGTTACCACCAAGAAATGGCATCAAAATGACCACTAATAAATATTCAATGTTCTCTCTTTCAACGGGAGAATTCGAAGTTTATTTCCAATTAGGTTAGGTCATTACAGTTATGCATATTTCAAGAAAAACTAGATTTATGAAATTTAACATTTTAACCACGTGGAAAGCTTCTACTCAAACGTACTTACTGTACGTGCTTTAGAATAAGATACTATTTTGTTCAAGTTTTAACGAGCCACAACGGTTTAAATACTTAGTTTCAATTTATTAACGAATGCTACTTGTTTCAATAACTGCAACCTAATTCTACTCACTCAAACCTCTCAGTTTAGTTGATTATTTTAACTTAACTTATTAAATCAACAAACAACCACGTTTCAGTCTAGAACCGGTTTAAAAGAGAAATTAAAGTTAATTCGAGTTTGGCAACTAACAATATTTTACTTTGGCATCAACGTTAAAACTCAAAACTCAATATTTGTTGATTAGTTCAGTTCACTGAAAATTTATTTCGTATCACTAGTCTTTAATTACAGACTACAATTAGATTCTGCAATTTACTGTCAAGAAATTATTTTACTCCTGGTCAGTTTATTTCATTATTTTTATGGTAAAATTCAATTGCCCCTACTGACCTCAAATTTTTATGTCAAATAAGACAGCGTCACTACTAACTGTTCAACAATCTCTAGAGTCCGCTTTTTTACCACAAAATGTTTCCAAACAGCATTGCAAATTATTGACTAATTTAGATCATTTACACTTTACGATATTAAAGCTATTACTTATTAGTTAATACTTTACATGTTAAAGAAGCACACGAGTTTACGATACTAATTCAAAATGCAATCACAGTCGTTTAGATCTTTAAGTTACACGCGCCGATTACGCGTTTTAGAATAATATAACTATTATCCCGTAGTTTAGTTTAATCCTGGCCAATTCCGATAAAACGAAACGAATTTAAATTGCCATTTCAATGTTCCGATGGTTTCACTTTCCTCCATGGAAACTTTATCGAAGCAGACACGCTAAAGCAGGGCAACGATGACGTAATAGACACAACTCGCCATGTATACGAAGCTGTTCCCAAAGGCTGCTCCAATCCTAGCTAAATCGTCACGAAAAGTGATGGCTAGTTGCGCTCAGCAAGCTCTGTCGGTCACACGGTCGATCGAAGTACCACGAAACGGCTTCTTCAGGAACTCGAGAGATCAAAGGCAAAAGCTGCTCTAGGTCGAGATGACATCTATCGATCAAATATTTAACAACTAATTTCAACTTAAATTCTTTCGTCAGTGCTCGCAAGCCATTTGTACGTACATTCCTACAGTGGGTATAAACTGTATATACAATATGTACATATATAATTATGCTTACGATTACACTAATTTTACATAGAAATCTGAATTACATTGAAGTGTAAACGCCACGGATCTCTCTTCAAACGCTCCTGCTGTCTCTAACACATTGACATTTCAGTTATATGGGATAAATTTCTATTTGGGAATATTAGTCTGTATGAAATCATGCCGCATAGTAATAACTAATAAGCCAATATATTGAAACAAACAGCTAAAAACAATACAGGTCAAAATGACCCATTCTATGCATTATAGGAGTATTGTATCGAAAAGAAGCATATTGCCAAAAGTCTAATTAAAAATATATAACGAATGATAATTCAAATTATAAGGATACTTTAATATACTCTTAACACAGTTCTGTAATAATGTTTGAAGAAAATGTTTGATAATTCAAAGCAAAACGATGCTTTGTATTGCATTTGCAAATTGTTATTTCAAATGTGTTATAAGTTACCAAATATTTTTTGTGACAACACTTTTTTTTTACTTTCAAGTAACTCTAAAAGGCTACCAGGTGTATACATCAGTAGTTTCCGGTTTACCTAAGAGATGGCGCCAGCGAGAAGTACGCAGCGTATTCATTTGACACATACGTCATTTTGTTCGTCTGACATTAAACTACAAACACACACAAGTTGAGTCCGCTAAACACTAGCGTCTTTGTTTTATCGTTCAGTGATCATGTCGAAGTTTGTGCCTGAAAAAGAACATTTACGGCACGCATTGGTTTTCTTATTTATTCAAAAGAAAAAGGCTTTTGAAAGTCATCGTGTACTGGCAGAAACATATGATGAACACGCTCCATCGATTAGAACATGTGAGACATGGTTTCGACAATTTAAAAGTGGTGATTTCAATGTGAAAGACAGTGCGCGCTCTGGTAGACCACAAAAGTGCGAGAACGAGCAATTGCAGGTGTTATTGGATGATGACACAACTCAAACTCAACAGCAATTGGCAAAAGCATTAAATGTGTCACAAGAAACAATCAGCAGACGTTTAAGAGCAATGCAGAAGATCAATATACTGGGTAAATGGGTCCCACACGATTTGAATGAACTTCAAATGGAAAATCGCAAAGTCACTTGTAAAATGCTGCTTCAACGCCACGAAAGAAAATCCTTTTTGTATCGAATTATGACGGGTGACGAAAAATGGATTTATTTGGAAAACCCGAAGCGGAGAAAATCGTCGCTTTCACCTGGCGGAGCCGGTCCTTCAACACCAAGGCCAAACCGCTTTGGCAAGAAGACATGCTTTGTGTCTGGTGGGACCAGAGCGGTATTGTGTATTATGAACTCTTGAAGCCCGGCGAAACCGTTAATGCACAACGCTATCGCCAACAAATGATGATTAATTTAAATCACGCATTGATCGAAAGACGACCGGAATGGGCCCGAAGACATAGCAAAGTGATTGTGTTACACGACAATGCGCCGTCTCACACAGCAAAACCAGTGAAAGACACCTTGAAATCGCTTGGATGGGACATCCTTCCACACCCGCCGTACTCCCCAGACCTTCGCCATCTGACTATCACCTCTTCGCATCAATGGGGCACGCGCTCGCAGAGCAGCACGTCAGCAATTTCGAAGACGTTGGAAAATGGCTCGACGAATGGTTTGCCGCAAAAGACAAGCAGTTTTTGTGGCATGGTATGCATCATTTACCTGAAAGATGGGCGAAATGTGTAGAAATCGATGGCCAATATTTTGAATAGAACAAAATTAATTTCCCTTGAAAATTACGTGTTTTCTTTACCACAAAACCCGGCAAAAACTTATGCATACACCTGGTACATTCAAATCATAATTTCTTGTACTGTGAAGACTTTTCTTTAACTTAAACAGATTCGTGCGATTTTTTTTTTCAATTCCGTTTGTGATGAAACTATATAATAATAAAATACCTATTAGTGATTGTTCTCATATATAGGGAAAAGTAAGCTATTGGCTTACTCAGAACTATATTTAACCTTAAATTCGAATTGCTTATTAACATGGAGTATTCATTATAGTTTTTGTATCTTCTAGAATCTGAAGAGAAATTCCACGAAGCTGGGTGTGATGCGTATTCGACTGGATATGTATTCATAAGATTTGCTCATATTGTAGCTGGTATAAATTTCAGGTAAGGCGACAAACGTTATCGTTTATTTTTTGTGTTTTTGTGAGGAGATAAAACACTAGCTTAATAAATTTTAAAAAGAGTGGGAACTTGTCTTGGACATTTCTGAAAACGTTGAGAAATTTTAGAATTTTCTTATAAAGGTTAAGTGAAATCATGCTTGTTATTATTTTCGGTGGGCGCTTATGAAAGAAGCTGCTTTGTGAGACTGGGGAAATGCTTTCTCACGCTAAATATTGTGACATGTACTACTACTGTATACTACTCCTCATTCTTCTTCAATGTCTGATTTAATAATGTCAGGAAACGCACAAACTATTCTTTGACGAAGAAATGAAAGCAAGCATTTTTTTTTTAGTAGTTAACTATTGATAAACAAAACTTAATGTGCTTGCTTTCGAGCCAACTGATACACAATTCAAAAGCTCCTGTGATTCTGTTTACAGAAATTCTCTTTGTTTAAATTTTAGTGAATACTTTGCGAGATATCGAATTTTGAAGTGATACATACTATAAACTAAAAATTTGTTAATGGTATAATAATTTACCGTGTTAAACGTTAAATTTACCGCATTAAACGTTAGAAGTGCCCTCCACCACCACCGCACAGTGGAAGAGGACTGTTGCTAACATCTCTGTGATACATTAGATCATACTGTACTATTATTCTCTCCGTCTATTGGCAAAACTAAATTTTCTTAAAAGACAATAGGGGTCAAGTGACACATTTTTTTGCAAAAGATTTTGATTCTGTTTATAAAAATGTAATTAATTTGGAATTTCAGCAACCAGTTTACGAGATATCACGTTTTGAACTGTTAAACACTCCGACTTAAAAATCTTATTGAAGTATTAATGTGCGCTAAACGCTAGTTTACTTCAATCATGCTCTATATAAGCACGAAAGATTTATGAATCATAACTATATAAGGCAGATGAAAGTATCACAATCCCTGGTTATAAACTAGCATCAATATATTGCAGAAGGACTATTAATAATGGTGGGGTGTTTATTTATACAAAGTCAACTCTGCATGTCTCTACTAGCACTATTTTGGAAAATGTGCATTGCATGGAAAAACATTTTGAATTTACTGGTGCTGAAATTAAAAGTAAATCCCATGTGCTTCTCATAATAGTTATATACCGGACACCAGATTCTAATGTACCAGGTAAATATTTTTCTTTCTAATTTTGAACTACTTTTGAGTAAGATCAAGAATAAATATTCCTCAATTGTTTTGTGCGATGACTTCAATATATGTAGAAGACTTCTTCTAATAGTGACAGAGTTAAACTATTTAACTTAATCAGTTCATTTAATATACATGTGACAGTAAATCAACCCACACATTATACAAGGACATCACAGTTCTCAATAGACAATATACTGACAAATATGGATACAAACACATATACATCCTTGGTAATTAACTTGGGGTTGCACAGTCATTTAGGCCAATCAATTATATTACACAATTTCTATGAAGCTAAAGTGTCAAATTTCAAGGTACTTAAAAAGATAAACTTTAGTGAAAGAAACATCAATAATTTTTTACAATCACTAGAAAAAGGAGTCAATTGGACTTTGACAGCATCATATGAAACTCATTCAGTGCTTAAGATCTTAGTGTCAAAATTTAAAACTTTATTTGAGAATGGCTTCCCATTCAAAACCGTAAAAATAAATCAAACTCCCAGAAAACAATAGGTTACGAAAGGTAAAACTGTATCAAGTCAGCCCATGAAAGCCCTAAGTTTAAAAAGAAAGTACACACATGACACAAAATTTGTAATGTACTATAATAGTTACAGAAATACCTAGAAAAAGGTAATTAAAGAAGCTAAGAGACTTTACTACTGCCGCCTAATCAAATCATCCGAGAACAAAAGCAAAATGGCATGGAAGATAACGTGAAACAAGTAGTAATGACTTTCCAGTAGACAATCCAGAGCTTCAACTTCCTAATATTGATATATGTAGAGATCCTAAAGAAATTGCAGGACACTTTAATTGTTACTTTAGTACTATTACTAATAATATGATGAGTGCACGTCCTATGCCTTCTGGTGTTAGGTTGAACAAAATCGATCATATATCATCTATTAAGTCATCCTTCTTTCTAACACCCACTACGCAAGTAATGTCAATAGTAAACAAATTTAAAAACAAAAGCTCTTCTGGGCCTGATGAAATTTCAGAATTTATTATTCAGAGAAGTATTCACGTTAATGCTTATCCATTGTCCATAATAATTAATGAGTCATTTACTAGTGGTGTCTTCCCCGATGTTCTAAAACGATCACTTGTGAAACCTCTGTATAAGAAGGGACAAAAAATAAGCTATAGACCTATATCTCTTTTTTCTGAATTTTCAAAAAATGTTGAGTCCTTAATGAGTAAAAGGTTAATCTCGTTCTTGACGTCGAATAATAGTATTTCTCTATCTCAGCATGATTTCCTTAAAGGTAGATCAACTGTAACTGCTTTATCAGAATTTTTAGAAGATGTGAGTACTGGCATAAACTCTAAAAGCTATCCATTTAGTATATTTTGTGATCTTAGCAAAGCCTTCGACTGTGTTGATCACTCATTACTTCTGTCAAAACTTAATAATTACGGAATAAGAGGTCTAGCCAACGAATGGTTTAGATCTGAAAAAAACTAAAAGTACCATCAATTGGGGTGAAATAGGACGATTGTAAGTTATTTTGTCTTTGTAATTTAATCTGCTGCTGTTAAAGGTAGACAGTCCTGGTTTCGGTTGGTGGTCAGTAGATGGCACCCCATGCATTAGATGTAAATATCGGAGCAATAATGTAATTTCCACACATGGGTGGAAATGCCATTGCGGGAAGAAAGAAAAATTGTATCCTGGGAAATAAGCTAATGGAGATCAAAGTAATAAACGACATGTAACCGATTGACAAGAATAACAACCCTCAGTTACTTGCGAAGAATATACGTTGATTACGCAATCAGTAACCTCTAATCTTGCAACGTTGTGCATGTTTGGAAGTGGAGTGGAGTGACCTGGGGTGACTTCGGACGATGCCACGTTATTACAAGGAGCAGTTTGGCGTACAGCTAAAACGAAGTTACGACCCAGCATGACTTGAAAGTGCTATTCGTGCTGTCGAGGAGGGAAGACTGTCCTATGGTACAGCAGTCGAAGCTTATCAGGTGCCGCGCTCGACAATAGAAAACAAAGTGAACAAGAAACACACCAGAACTATGGGAGACCAAACTGTTCTAACTGCAGAAGAGGAAAATGTGTTAGTGTATGGCATTCTTAGAGCTGCAAATTGGGGTTTCCCTTTTACATCTGAAGATATAAGGTATCTTGTGAAAGGGTATCTGGACAGAAAGGGGCGAAGAGAGGAGATTTACCATTAATTTACCTGGCGTAGATTGTGCACGGTCATTTTGTAAGAGGCATTCCAACGTTCTTGCCGTGACACTGAGTGAAAATATCAAACGTTGTAGAGCTGCAATGAGCCATGAAACAGTCAAGAAGTATTTTGATAATATGCGTTCACTTTTGGAGAACACCGTAGCTAGTAACATCATTAACTATGGTGAGACTAACCTAAGTGAGGATCCAAGGAGAGCAAAGGTGATTGTCAAAAGAGGTACAAAACACGCAGAACGAATATTCGATTCGTCGAAAACCAGTATTGTCAATAATCATGGCAGTAACCGGCGATGGTACTCTACTCCCACCATATGTTTTATATAGAGCGGAACGAGTGTGGAATACATGGCAGGAAGGTGGACGTGAAGGGGCTCGGTACAATCGTAATCGTAGCGGATGGTTTGATCTTGCAGTATTTGAAGATTGATTTACCACAATTGCCTTGCCGTATCTCAGAACTGAAGAAGGACCCAAAATCGTGCTTGACGATAATCTTTCGAATCATTTGTTCTTAGAAGTTATTCAGCAATGTGAACGTCACAAGATTGCTACCACCTAATAGCACTCATCTACTGCAACCTCTCGATGTTTGCTTCTTTCGATCCCTGAAGATTGCATGGAAAAACGTGGAATAATGTGATTGGAGGAAATACACAAGCGGCACTCTCTCCAAAGATGCATTCCCATCGCTTCTCAAGCAAACTATGAGTAAAATTGCCGCACATCAACGTGATAATATCAGGAAGGCATTTGAAGCGACTGGGTTAATTCCTTTCAAACCAGATCGTGTTTTGGAAAGCTGCAAGGTCATGAAGAAAATGACAGCGTAAGTTAGGCTTCATGGTCAGCAAGTTTTGAAGACATGCTGAGACACGCACGACACTCAACTTCAGCTAGTGCCAGAGTTCGAAGGAAAATGATCAACGTTTCCCCTGGAAAGTCCGTTGTGGTACAGAATGTTAGGGAAAGTGAGAGACAGGAAGTAGAACCAAGTGATCACCAAGAAAATGAAGACGTGGAAAGTGAAGTGTGTGAATCGACTACAGAAGAGCAGAAAGGTTTGTTGGACGTAGAGGCTTTCGTTGTAGTCAGTTATTACTACTCACGGGGTGGGAAACAACTCACAAGACAGTATGTTGGAATTGTGACGGGTGTAGGTGAAATTTCTTCGTCCATATTTGAATAGTCGATCGGTATTCGTTTTTTCGTAAGTTGATGAAGATAGGGCTGGAAAAGAACAGATTTTCCGAGTATTAGCTAAGGGGTAAGTTTTACTTCCACGAAAGCGTATATTAATCTGAAGCACTAATGGACAAACGGAACATGGTTGTGTGTGCAATACTTTTTTCTTGTTCTCTATTGTTCTATTGCTTCAAACGAATATGTATTTTTCTTTCGAAGGTTTACAGGATATTGGTATATGGTTGTAAATGTGTAAGCGAAACTATGAAAGTATGCAAATAAATGCCTGACAAACCTTCCTTTTTGCTGTCAAATATTGGTTACGGTTCGATTTGACACCATAGCGACACAGCTACGGACTATTATGTAGAAATACTATTGTATCCGAAGTCACCCCACCACACGGGGTGACATCGGACACATTTTAATGTTTTCTAACTATGTGCACAATTGGTCAAAAATTCTTTTCGTTCGGTTATTGTATTCCTTAAACACATCCCCCACGATATAGCTATTTACATTAACAAAATAATGTAGCGTAGTTCCAGCACAGTTGAAAATGTCCAAGATCCGTCCGATTTCACCCCATTTGACGGTATATATCTCTTTCCCTCCTCGTTTATTTCTAGAAATCCTCCCCAGCTAACTATTAAAATCGAAAATATGGAAACAGTCAAATTCCTTGGTCTATATGTAGACAATAAATTATTGTGGAATAAACAAATCACAGTCCTTCGTATGAAGCTTTTATCTTCCATATATATCATACCACTAGCACCTATTTTAGATAAAGTTACTACTCTCTCATAATACTGTGCCATTTTTTCTCCCACATTAAGTATAGTATCGCCTTCTGGGGATCATCTAGTAACATAATTAAGGTCTTTAGACTA